>PVJA010014034.1:0-48281 GCA_004027025.1 Myocastor coypus
CAGTAGTGAATCAATTAGAATCTTGACTATTTTATTGATAGTTTTTTATGACTTCTTCAATTTCATTGAATAACAGTTGATTAAATTTTTTATGTCTTCTTGATTTATCCTTGCTAATTCATACATTTCTAAGAATATGCATTTTTTTCAGAATTTTCCACCTTTCAGAGTTCAGATTCTCAAAGTATGAACAGATGATCTTTCTGATTTCTACCATATCCATTGTGATTTCAGTATTTTTATTCATAATTGTGTGTATTTGTGAATTTTTTCCTTTTTAAAATAAGGTTGACTTGGTTGGCCAGATAGCTCAGTGGACTAAAGTGCCTGCTTAGGCAGAGAGCAGCAGCCAGAGTTTGATCCCTGATGTGCCCACCCCTGGGGCACCCTGAGACTGCAATTGAGACTGGGTGGTGGCCTCAGCCTGAAATCCCAGCGCTCTGGGGATGGGGTGAAAATAGGAAAATCATTATGAGTCCAATCTACATAGTGAGACCCTATAGACCTTATAGACTCTATCCTGAATACAGAAATGAAATGAAATAAAATAAAATAAGGTTGGATAAGTGACTATTTTATTTATCTTTCAACGATCTAACTTTTTTTTTTTTGGCTGGCTCAGGCTGCCTTAAGAGTGGGTCTGGGGATTGAACTACCATCCCCTGTGCCTGGTTGGGATTGCCAGCACAAGTACTTAAACCACTGAGCTAACCCAAAAGCCCTTAACTAACTTTTTTCTTCTGATCTTTATAATTTTTTTCTTCACAGGAGCTTTTGGGTTTAACCTGCTGTTCTTTTACTGGAAAATTTGGGCTCAACATTAGGTTATGGATTTGAAAAGAAAAATAAGAACATAAAACCAAAATCTAGAAACAATGTTGACAGTCACAAACAAGCACAAGCAATTAAAAAAAAAAAAAAACCTGAACAAAATCTACAGGGAAGGAAAACGAAAAACAAAGAAAAAAAGTTATTTCTCTGAGATTTCAAGGCTCCAGTTATTTTCGGAGACCTATAGTTTATAGCAGCGTCCATTTCAAGACGTGACTCTGATCTCATTCATAGACAGTGGAGGTGGCTGGAGCCCAGGTCCGTTCGGATAATGCTAGCTAGCCAGCAGCAGGATTAGGGTGGAGTGCTTATTCAATTTACAGAAATTCTGGTTGAACCTGGTCTCTTGTTATGGAGGTGGGGCCTCAGTCGTTTAGCTTGGAGTCTTCTGGTTGTCTCTCACCAGCCTGAGCATTTCTCCCTACAACAGACATCTTTTGTAGTCATTTTTCTTGCCAGTCACTATGAGAATGTAACCCTGGGAGCCGTGAGATGAAGCCAACGTGCAGCTCCTCTGAGTACCGTGTTGTGTTGCACTCTTCGTCAGATGTCATCCCACCAGGTATTCTCCTCTGATACTTGGACTGAATCACTCATTAGCTGCTGTAGGGCATGGAATCTGCTGCTCAGCTCCCTTGCTGTGTTTCTCCCTGAAGGCCTGGTGTTGCTCACTTTCACTGTCTCTGCAGAATCAATCTTCCTTTCTCTCACCACAAGCCAGTGACCAGGGACAGAGTGTGGACTGCGCTTTACTTTTCTGCATTTTGGCCTACCTTTTCTATTTTTCTCTAGTGTCCAATTATGTTTCAGATCCTTTCTGGGTCCTAGGGATTCACTTTACTCCTCAAGTTGTTATTTTCCAGTGTCTGCATTCTGCGTCCTAGAGGGGATCATATATTAATACTTACTACCCCACCATCTTCTTGGAAGTGTCCAATACTTACTTTTCAAAACAAAAATGTATTAGATTATCTCCAAATGGTGGAACAGTGGAATTCAGCTTCTCTGTGACAAAGTAAAACAAAAAGTGGGAGAGGAATGAAAGTGATTGGAAGTTACCTGGGAACTGCAAGGGAAATGCCAGAGAACAAAGTAGGATTGTTTGATTCCAATGAAATAGATTATATCCTTGAGGAGAGCCTTCATAGCACCACCAAGAGTGTATTTACTAGCTGGGAGGCAAAGTGTAGCTAGTAACCTTTTGCTCGCAGCTAACTGGAGAACTGAAACAAAACAAAACAGAACAAAAGCATGTGAAGTTGGAAAGAGCTGAGCGAGAATGAGGCACCACTTCTGGAACAGTCTTTCTCTGTCAGTTATTGGTGAGTGACAAAGATGCAATCACCTGCAGCTACAGTCACAGAACAAGAGCTGGTGGGATGCCATTGTAGGGAAGGTCGGAGCATCTGCACCTGGGTCTCAGAGGACTCCCTGGTCTAGCCCATACTGCCAAGTTGCCAAGTGCCCAGAGTGTTTCAACATGGAAGCCGCTGGTGTTGCCCATTTTCACTATCTGCAGATTCAATCTACCTTTCTCTCTGCCAGTAGTTGGACAGCAGATTGGGAGCAATAATACTGACAAGAAGACGCTGGTGAACACAGACCTGGATTCTGTGGATAGCGGCCAGGTTCGCTGTGAGCTACACAGGATCAGAAGCCCACATTGGTGTTGTGTTCTCATTGTAAATGAATCTATGTACCCAGGATTGTTCTGGGGTAGACTGCCACCTTAGATTTCCTGCACGAACAGAGACACATCCTAGTTTGAGCTCTGTTCCTTAATCCTAGACAGAGGACAAGAGCCACGCATGAAAACAATAGAAAGCTTTCTTCTTCCATCCTCATTTCTCACTAACAATTTTGTACCCAGTTTTCTGTTATTCCCTTCCCAATACATGAAATATGCTCAGCATTATTAATATCAATTTGCCCTTCTCTGATTTCCTCCTTTCCATAGGAAGGGGAGGAAGAGGAAAAATAAAAAAAAAAAACTTTTTTTTTTTTCCTGTTCTTTGTCCCTTTATCTGTCATTATGTGTCCCACAATCCCCTGAGAAGTAAAATAACTGATGCCATAAAATCAATGTGTCATGGTGGTTTTCATTATTAGAGGACAAACAAATATTTTTAAAAATGTATTTGATATATGTTCTCCCTGCACAGCTTAGACTTATAATGATCCTTCTGTTTTCAGCCTCCCTAGCACTAGGATTACAGGCAAGTACCACCATGCCTGGTCTTGCTGGTTGGTTCAGCATATGGTGCCTGTGATTGGATCCCAGTCCCTGTGCTTGCATAAGCAGGCACTTAGTCTTTTGAGTGACTTCCCTGGCCCACAACTGTCACATTTAACACACATTAGCTATATATTAATAGGTGAGTAATTATGATGTTTACATTATAACTATGGATTTCTGAGTTAAAGGTTATATCAAGCAAAGTATCATAGGATATTCTCAACCACTCCTGATAGATACTATGGTAACTGTGGTATTTCTGTAGCTTATTTTACTGTATATAAATAAATCTGACTCAGTAGATAGTTTTGTATCAGTGAACCTGGCTGCCAAATGCACCATCATTCCCAAGGAGAGCAAAAGCAGGAGTTCTCAACTCAAGAACTTGCGCTGAATCAGACTCTGCAATAATGATTGAAGCATGGAAGGAAATTGCTTTCAACACTGTGGTAGAGGGGTTGGGGAGTTACTGGGGAGAGAGCACTCAGATTGTCTGGCAAAGAAGCTATAGTCAATGTCTATTGGAATATTTAATTTGTGTTCCCAAAGGTATACATAGATCTTATAAGCTTAAATTCTGTATGTTTAATAGTGTTCTTTTGTGGTTTCATGTGCTTATTAGATTGTTCTTTTCTTTTTTTATATATTCAGTACAGAATTTTCAGGGTCTACAGGGTCTCATTACACAGATCATATTTGTAGAGATCCTTCTGTTTTCAGCCTCACAAGTGCTGGGATTATAGGTGCATGTCACCATGCTCAGTCTCAATAGAGGTCTCAGCGTGCCTTGGGGGTGGGGCTGGCACAGCACATGGAGGATTGAACTGGGTCCCTGGATATGCCCAAGCAGGTGCTTTAATGTGTTGAGCTATCTGGCAGGCCCTAGATTATTATGTTCTGTATTTGTTCTTTCATGGGCTCTGACTTTATGGTTTTTTCCCTGTCTCAGTTCTCTAAGTTCTTCACTTCCAACCCCTGAAACAATACTAAGAGTGCATTTCTTTACTGTTTATCCAAACACCTAAACTTTCCCCCCAAGTTTTTAAATTCCCCATCCTTGTTCCCTCACAGTCACTCCTATCTGCACTAGTAATGCTTGTCAATTCTTTCCATTCTGAAGCTTTGGTTCTTTTGTATCTTACCTAGCATACTGTTCTCTACTTGCAAGTTCTCACAACCACATAGCTTTAATCAATTGCAGAGTAATCTACCTTTGTTCCATATCTAGTCTTTACCTGCATAAAGCATCCTTGGCACACTTTCCAGATAAAGGCCCCAACTCAAGTAAAAATATTCCAGTAAAATCAGACCCCACAAAACTTTTCTTCTCATATACCACTGCTCATCCATTTGAAGCTCCCCTTTAGTGTCTAGTTCTTCTCACCCAACCATCTGCTATTCTTTCTCCCCAACCTCACCTACCTCACTTTAGAACAACCAAAAATAAGAAAACTAAAAAAAAACAAAAACAAAAACAAAAAAAAACTGTGATGGCGTTCATAGAAAATAGGCTTAGGGAAAGCATAGGTACAAGAACGATCATGTAGAAGTGTTGTAAGACTGAATTTGTATATGCCATTATAATCAGAAGTAATCATTTTAGCAAACACTGGGCTAGAGTTGAAATTGCTTAAAGTAAATAATAGAAGTAAACGATAGCATTGGGCATACAAAGCTTAAAATTATTCATTAGGAGGCAGCATCTGCCTAAAAATCTGCATATAAGTCACAAACTATCTTCACTTCTCTAGTCTTCACTGTGCAGCAACTCCCACAAAAGAAGAGGAAAGAAGGGCCATGCATACTTTCATTTTTAATTTTTTTCATTTTTCATTTTCAATTTTTAAAGAGAATAAAAAAGTAAAAACATTAGAAACAATGCAGGATTTCCCTAAACAAAATGATAGAAATTTAACAATAGTTGTTATATTGCATATTATTGTCTTCAAATTAGTTGTTTGGATCCATATATAATTTTTAAAAAGATCTAGTTCTATATCTTCTAGAACTATCTGCATCTACCTGTATCTATAGCTATATATCACCTCTCTCTGTCTCTGTCTTTCTTACATCCACACCCACACCCACCCACACCCACCCACTCACACAGCCACACACACATAGACACACACAGATACACACAGATATACATAGAAAATCGGAGAAACAAGGAAATAGATCTCCCTAATTTTTCAATGGTGGAGCAAGAAGCCACGAAAGAATGAGAAAGTGAGTACCAGGTAGCACAAATTTATGAAAAGTTCATAGGAAGAATGAAGAAAATAGATGATTCCAAAGAGTAAATGAACCAGAAATTTATAGCAATTCCAGTTCAATATGCCCACAGTGAATTTCAGGTAAATAGATGAAAATACTGGGTAAACTAACAAAAATAGGTTAAAATTTGAATGAGAGATTAAATGGGGATGTGCGATTCTCAAAATGACATCAGAGAGAAATATCTGAAAAAATATATAGAACTCATAGATTGCAGAAATGACTAATGTGAAGGCAGAGTGTCTTATATTAGCCAAATAGTGAATCATGATGAAGAGTTCAAATAAGCCCAAAAGATAAAAAGAGAACAAGAGAAGGCTACCCAGTAGCTACTAGGTGACAACAAGAAGACCAATATAAAGGTAACTGGTATTAGAGAAAAACTATATAGCAGAAATGAATTCACTAACATGCTTGCAGATATCATGGCAGAAAAGAAATACAAGAAAATAATTTAAAATATGTATAAACAATGCTAATAGAACACCAAAAAATTATGATGAAAAAGGTATTCACAAAAGCATATGCTTATTAAACTACCAAGTATCCAGCAAAAAATAAAGAAAAGCCCATAGAATTTTAGAAATAGAGAAATACAAAAGAAAAATTATGCCGGGCATGGTGGCTCACGCCTGTAATCTCAGCACTTGGGAGGCTGAGGCAGGAGGACTAGTGCGAGTTCGAGACCAGCCTGGGCTACAAAAGTGAGCTCAAGGCCAGCCTCAACTGCATAGTGAGACGCTGTCTCAAAAAAGACAGAAAAAAAAAATCACATGTAGAGGTAATTCAACTAGAATCTCAACAGTGTTCTCAATATAAACCTTAAAATACAAAAGAGTTTGGAGTAAAACATTGGGAGCCCTGAGGGAAAATAACTTCCATATCTGATTAGCTTATCAACCAAATAAATCCTTCAAAATAGACAGAGAAATAAGTTATTTCCATGGAAAAGATGAACTCAGAATACACGTGAGTGCTACACTGGCTCTAAAGAAAATACTTAATAGTATCTTTGATAGAATGAATCCAGCACAGCTAAAAACACAGCAAATTAGCGAGGTCAATGCATAAACAGCAACAAAAAACACCAGGTAAAGGAAAATAAAGTCTACATCAGCAAAGAAAACCATGTTAGTAAATACACAACGAATGTCAGTAATATCTATCAATGTTAACAGTCCCTGCTCTCCAATTATTAAGAGAGGTAGGTTAAGCCTCGGACCTGACCTGTGATCCCCGAACTCCAGTGCCATCCCCACTGTCTGCACGGCAACAGGCTCAAACTCCAGCCGGACCTGACCAACGATCCCTGAACTCCAGCCTGGACCCAAACGCTGGCCCAACCTGGCAGTGGGGTGACTTAGCCCCAGTCCATTCCCTGACTCATCAACAGCACGAGCTGCATTTCCACTCATCTTCCCAACCAGGCCTCACGATAGCCAGGTAAGAACTCTCTAAGCCTGCAATCATCCCCCAACGCAAAAGCTTCCCCAACCCCGACTACACCCACAGTCCCCACATGGGGACTACCATCATCCTGACCCACGGGCCTCATGATAACCAGCTGCCTGAGATCCAACTCTCAGCTAGGAACATCTGGAGAGTAACAAGCTTGGTGGATCCAACCCAAATTTCCTTAGGTGCTAACTGTATAAGTTCACCAAAATGCAGAGATCACTGCTATAAAAAAAAATCATAAAGACAAGGAGCAAGATCCAATCCAAGGTCCTGAGTCCACCCAAAATAAATACAGGAGACACTACCATGGAAGAAAACAGGAATCATGCAGATAAAATCTCTGAATCAGTAGAATATGAGGTAGACAGAAAAGTGCAGAAACGTATAGAACAACTCATATCAGAGATAACATGTCAAGTAAAATAAATGCATGAATTAATAGACTCTGAAGTGGAAATAAACTACAGAAATTTATAGAGGAAATGAGAGCAGAAATAACCTCTGAAGTTAAAAAAGACATGTCTAAATTAATAGCATTTAATGTAGGGGAACAAGTACAGAAAGGTAGAGAGGAGAACAGAGCAGAAGTAATCTGTGAACTAGAGAGAGACAGAAAAGCTATGATGAATGACTTCAGTACTATTAAAGAAGACAATGATAAAAAATTAGAGGAGAATAGTAAAATGATGGATTCCCTGATGGAGCAATATAGGAGAGAAATAGATCACATGAAACAATTTCAAAGAGATACACAAGAAAATAAAATCTCAATCAAAAGCTGGCAAAACTGTATGAACAAAAGTGAAGATAGAATCTCAGATCTTGAAGACACAGTTACAGCTAGTGAAAAGGTAAGAAAGGATCTCTTAAAAACCACTAGTATGCAGGAAAAAATAATTCAACATCTGCAAGACGATGCAAAAATGAACAATGTGAGATTAATAGGAATCAATGAGAAAGAAGGAGTCTACACAAATGATTAAAAAAGGAATATTGGCAGAAGTAATAGTAGAACACTTCCGAAATATGAGAAAACAACTAGACATTCAGGTAACTGAAGCACACAGAACCCCAAATAACATTAACCAAACTAAAAACACACCCAGTCATATAATAGTCAAGATCCCAGAAGTTCAGCAGAAGAATAATATACTAAACGCTTCTAGAGAAAAGAAACATCACATTTAAAGGAAAGCCCATCAGAATAATGGCGGAGTTCTCTTCATAAATCATGAAGTTGAGAAGAACATGGAGCAGAGTGCTTCACGTCCTCAATGAAAACAAATTTCAGCCCAGACTACTATACCCGGCAAAACTCTCCTTCAAGTATGAGGGAGGAGTGAAATACTTCCATGACAAGGAACAACTAAGGAATTTCATGATGGCAAACCCAACCCTACGCAGTATACCAAAAAATATTTTAGACAGGGACAAAGACGACTCAAACCCAAGAAGGGAGAACAGAAAGATCCCACCAAATAGGGCACTGAATTAAACACAGGAGAAATAGGAGTAAAAAGTAGTAAGTAAAAGTCATGTAAATCTTAAGTCAACACATTTCAATTATAACCATCAATGTAAACAGACTCAATTCTCTAATTTAAAAAAATAGACTAGCAGAGTGGATAAGGAAGTAAAATCCAACAATATGCTGTATACAAGAATTGCACTTAACTCATAAAGAAACTCATAGCCTAAAAGTGAAAGGATGGAAAACAATACTACATGCTGCAGCACCTCAAAAAAAAGCAGGGGTAGCAACCGTTTTTGCAGATAGTCTAAACTTTAAACCAAGATTGATCAAATGAAACAAAGAACAGCACTACATACTGGTTAGGGGAAAAATTCAAGACAAAGAGGTAACACTCATAAATATGTATGCACCCAACACTGGAGCAGCAAGTTATATAAGGCAAAGCTTAATGGACATGAAATATTTAATATCCAATACCATAATCTTGACAGGAGATCTTAACAACCCTTATTCAAAAAGGATAGGTCAGCCGGGCGTGGTGGTGCACACCTGCAATTTCAGCACTTGGGAAGCTGAGGCAGGAGGATTGGTGCGAGTTCGAGACCAGCCTGGGCTACAAAAGTGAGCTCAAGGCCAGCCTCAACTGCATAGCAAGACCCTGTCTCAAAAAAGAAAAATACAAAAACAATAACAAAAAACCCCAAAAAGGATAGGCCAAGCAGACAAAAAATTAGCAAAGCAGTAGCAGAACTGAACCAGACCTTGGAACAACTGGAATTAGTGAACATACACAGAGTGTTCCACCCAAACACTTCAGAATATACATTTTTTTTCAGTTGCACATGGGACATTTTCTAAAACAGAGCACATATTAGTACATAGGTAATGCTTAAGTGTCTGCAAGAAAACAGAAATTTTCCTATGCATGTTGTCAGACCACAGTGCAATGAAATGAAATAAATGACAAAAGGAACTACAAAAACTCCAGAAATACATGGAAATTAAATAGCACTCTTCTCAACAACCAGTGGGTTACAGATGAAATTAAATAAGAAATTAAAGAATATCTATAATTTAATGAAAATTTAAACATAACCTACCAGAATTTATAGGGTGCAATAAAAGCAGTTCTTAGAGGGAAATTTATAGCTCTGAACTCACACATTAAGAAAACACAATGGGAACAAATAAATACTCTGATGGAGTACCTAAACTGACTAGAAACGGAAGAGCAAGCGAAGCTCAAAGCCCAAAGATGGGAGAAAATTATGAAGATTAGAGCAGAAATTAATTGAATCAAGACAAAAAATACAAAGAATTAATGAATAAAAGAGCTGGTTCTTAATATCTATTAGAAAATTTGTAGTGTCTGCACCCTGTGCTCTGTATAACATTTGTGAGGACAATAATATGCAATGTCCCGACTATTGCGAATATGCTAACATGTTTTGAAACTCTCATATTGTTATCTCATATCAAAAGAAATAAAAATTAAAATAAAAAGCTGGTTCTTTGAAATATTCAATAAAATTGATAAGCCGCTAGCTAATCTCATCAAAAAGAGGAAAGAAAGGACTCAAACTCAAGCAATAAGGAACGAAAAGGGTGAAACTACTAAGACCCAGCAGAGATTCAGAGGATCATAAATAGTTACTCTGAGAATTTTTAGTCTCATAGAATTGAAGACACAGATGAAATGCACAGATTCCTAGAAAAGTACAAATTACCCAAGCTCAATCAAGAAGATATAAGAACTCTCAATAACCCAATAACAGCCAATGAAATATGAAATGTAATAAAAAGCCTACCGACAAACAAAAGTCCAGGACCTGATGTATTCATGACTGAATTCTACAAGAAATTTGTAGAAGACATAATCCAAACACTCCTCAAACTCTTTAAGGAATTTGAAAAGGAAGCAATCCTTCCAAAATCATTCCTAGAGGCAAGCATTTCACGGATACCAATACCATAGAGAGATTTAACTAAAAAAGAAAACTACAGGCCAATTTCTCTCATCAACATAGTTGTAAAAATCCTCAATAAAACCTTACCACTAGAATACAACAAATCATCAGGAAGAGTATACGCCATGCCCAGGTAGGATTCATCTCAGGGATTAAAGGATGGTTCAATATACGCAAATCTATAAATGCAATACATCATATCAATAGAGCCAAAATAAAAAATCACATGATCATCTCAATTGATGTGGAAGAGGCCTTTGACAAAGTCCAACACTCATTTATGTTCAAAGTCCTACAGAAAATTGGAATAGAGGACTTCTACCTCAACCTGTTAAAAGCCATCTACAACAATCCAAGAGGTAACATAATTCTAAATGGGGAAAAACTGAAGTCTTTTAGTCTCAAATCTCAAATAAGACAAGGATGTCCTCTCTCACCACTCCTATTCAATATAGTTCTGGAATCATTAGCTACAACCACTCGACAAGAAACAGAAACAAAAGAAATATGAATAGCTAAAGAAGTAAAGCTGTCACTTTTGCAGATGACATGATAGTGTACTTGGAAGATTGAAAGAACTCTACCAAGAAGCTACTAGAATTAATACACAAATTCAGAAGCATAGCAGTTACAAAGTCAACACACAAAAGTCAATAACGTTCCTCTATACAGATAACAAAGATACTGAGAGAGAAATGAGAGAAACAGTACCTTTTATGATAGCACTGAAGAAAATGAAATACTTAGGAATTAATCTAAGGAAGTAAAAAACCTTTTCAATGAAAACTACAGTACTCTGAAAAAAGAGATCTTAGAGGATTTCAGAAAATGGAAAGATAGATATTCCCTGTTCCTAGATAGGAAGATCCAACATTGTCAAGATGGCCACACTCCCTAAATTATTTTACAGATTTAATGCGATTCCTATCAAAATATCATTCACGTACCTCACAGACCTGGAGAAATCATTCCTAAAATATATTTGGAACCAAAAAAGACCCTGAATTGCAAAGACAATTCTGGGCAACAAATAGAAGGCAGGAGGCATTCAATTCTTGACCTAAGGGTATACTGCAACGTTAAAGTAATAACATCAGCATGGTATTGGCAAAAAAATAGACCCGTGTATCAATGGAATATATTAGAAGATGCAGAAGCAAATACAAACACATTCAGCAACCTTATCTTTGAAAAAGAGGCCAAACACACTTACTGGAAGAAAGATAGACTCTTTAACAAATGGTGCTGGAAAAATTGGCTCTCTGTATGCTGAAAAGTAAAACTGACCCAAGTCTATCACCATGCACTAAACTGAAGTCAAAATTGACTGAAGATCTAAATTTTAAAAGAGAAACATTAAATCTCCTGGTAGAGAAAGTGAGAAAAAATCTTGAAGACACTGGGTTAGGCAAAGAGCTCAAGGACAAAAATCAAAATGCACATTTAACACTTGAAAGCATCAACAAGTGGGATCTCCTCTGGCTAAGAAGTCTTTGCATGTCAAAAGAAATTACCAACAGAATGAAAAGATCACCCGAAAATTTGAGAAAGAATTTAACTAATAAGTATTCAGACGAAGGTCTTCTTTCTAAAAATTATAAATAACTAAAAGCCATTAGGACCCCCAAATTCAAAGACTCAATGCAGAAATGGGCATCTGAAATGAATACACACTTCTCAGAAAGAAATTCAGCCAGCCTATAAGTACATGAAGAAATGCTGAACGTCGCTAGCCATCCACGAAATGCAAATTAAAACAACATTTAGATATCATGTCACTCCAGAAAGAATGTCTACCATAAAGAAATCAAGCATCCACAAGTGTTGGAGAGGCTGTAGGGAAAAAGGAACCCTTCTCCACTGCTGGAGGGAATGCAGACTGGTGCAACCATTATGGAGAGCAGTGTGGAGACTCCTTGAAAAACTAGAACTGGACATCCCATTCAATCCAGCTATCTGCCTACTGGGAATTTTCCCAGAAGAACTGAAAACATCATTCCATAGTGATACCTGTGTACCTATATTTATAGCAGCCCAATTTGTAATAGCCAAATCTTGGAACAACCAAAATGCCCATCATTTGAAGAATGGTTGAAAAAGATATGGTATTTTTACACAATGTAATCTTACTCAGCAATAAAGAATGATAAACTGGAAGACTTCATATATAAATGGATGTACATTGAACACATACTCCTTAGTGAAATAAACCAGACCTACATGTGTAAATATCGTATAGTCTTCCTAGTGTAAGAACTCTAAAGATGAAATAAAAATGTAAGGGCATAACACAGGTGAATGGAAATCAAAGACTTATGGATTAAACAATGAAGTGAGTAGAAGCAGAAAAGAGAGCAAACACAGTAGGCATAAAACCATGCACTTATGTACACAGGATGAACCAGATATTGGTCCTAAAAACCTTCAAAAGTTTTTCACATTGATGATAGCAAGGTACAACACTAAAACTATGATTGCATTGCCTGTCATTCTGGTCTTTTAGCTGTGTACTGCTTCTAGTGTAAGCCCAGTTACTGCTATACTCTCTCTCAAGGCAATTAGTGGTTAACAAAAATACAAAGAAGGGTATTAATTGAGAGTAAGAGACTAGACAAAATGATAGACAGATTTTAATTTTGTACATCCTTGGATTTCTAAGTTTTTGTGTAAAAATGTGTAACCGCTTTATCACATTTTATAGAGATTTAGTAGAATATCAATGATTGATGGAAAACAGCAATTTCAAGCTAAGTCTGAGATGTTTGATATTCAGAAAGCCAGTGATGGTTAAGCTTAATTACCTATGTTATAGAGTAATAGTATCACAAAGCTTCTATGCTGCAGGGTTGATAACATAAGTTAACAGACCAAAAACTGGAGAAAAAGAAGGGCTATGAAGATAGCCAACATTTTGGCCTGAGCCCTTCAAGGTCAGTAAGGACTCAGGACATAAGAGAACCTATGCTGTAACATCCTACAACTCAGTGGTGTCCCAAATTTTCTGGTCAAGGAGATTATGGGACCTCAGAGGAAAGGGATAAATGAAGTATAGTGTGTCTAAGAAGAGTCACCTAGAGAAAAAACATTCTCTCAGGTTTTCCCAGAAAGCAAACTGGTCAAGCAATGGCTGTGACTCGTTTTGAGGGCAGACACTGACAAGAGGTCTACAAAGCTCTGTAAATGGTTCCAAAGTTAATCCTGAGGGGATTTGACCTTGGAAGATACAAAAGATGAAAGTTTTGTTATACAGGTCTTGCTGTAACTTGCCCTCGATTATCCAGCAGAAAAGCTTAATTACAAGGCATAAGACACAGAACTAGATTAGTATGATGAACTGTAAGAGGCTTAAATCAACAGCCTCCAACACTGCCAGTTTCACCACTAATCCAATGAAACTATGGAACATTGGATTATGTATACAACTACTTCCTCTCAGTTCAAAGAGAAGAAATTTTTTCTTTCCTTACCAATATAGATTAGAAAGTTTATCATATCTACACCCTGTGCTGTATATAGCTACTATAAGGACAACAATATGCAATGTATCAATTATTGAGAATGTACTACTAATGTGTTTTGAAACTATCATATTTGTATTTCTCATTAAAAGTAATAAAAAAAGAAATAAATATTCAGACATATGCAGACAAAAATAAAAGAGAGACATAGATTCACAGGTCAAAACAAAACTAGAATCCAATAATCTGTTACATTCAAGAAATTAATTGAAACTTCGAATTGAAAAGTATTCATACATTAAAAATTAAAAGATGGAAAAGATTTAGTGCACCATGACCCTAAAATCAATAGGGATAGCAATTATAACACCATATATAGTAAATTTCAAGGTAAAACTGATTAGAAGAGACAAGGTTTACTACCCTAATTAGGTAAGCAATCCTACAGAAGAGATAACACTGATAAATGTACATGACCTGAATATTAGAGCACCTATATTCATAAAATGGAAGCAGCTAAAATGACACCAAATAAATTCTAGCACAATTATAGTAAGATATAATATCAACCCACTTTCACAAAGAAATTGATCAGTTAAACAAAATAGTTAATAATGACATTTGAGAACTGAACTATACACCAGAATACATGGACTTAATGGATATATATAGAGTATTCTACCCCTTTACAACAGAGCATATTTTCTTTTCAGTAACATATAGTACTCTTTCTGAAATAGATGACGTATCATTCCACATAACCTACTTAAGTATCAAAGAATAGAAATTATTTAATGCATACTATCAGACCACTGTGCAATAAAAATAGAGATCAAAAACAAACGTTTCAACCAAGCAAGCCATCACAGAGCTTCAGCCTGAAGGGAGGGGAGAGACTGCATTCATTGTCCCCCCATGGTTAAAGGAGCCTCCTCCTAGAGGAACCCAGGTGCTTGGTCGATCTTCCTATACCATGGGACAGGCAGCTGGGGCAGGAAGTGCCTAGGACATGGTAGCTGGTTTGCCCAGAGGAACCCAGATTAAATCCCACCTAACAAGGAGAAATGCATTGCATACAAACTGCTAAATTAAGACTGGTTCTGTTATGCAACTGTAGATTTTGGTCCTATGGTCTAAAGTACAAAAGAGATACCACTATTTGTCAATATCCAAATTTTGCTTATTGCTATCATTATTGATAACTATACTGATGTAATTAGGATGTAAAATCTGTTGTAATCACTTTTTCTTCCTGGTGTAACTATATTAGAAGGTTCTGGGGTAATAACCTCGCCAGACCCTACACCAGAAAGGAGACTGAGCCAAACAGAAAACAACATTCCACTCAAGATTACTTGGGAAGGTAGGGACTTGAGACAGACACAAACCAAGAATATTTTGCATAAAGAAGATATCTCTCAACAACAGATATTTTCTAGAGAGGCTGTGATACTAGTGATATAGCTATATATTACCAAAGCTCACAAGGAACATCATAGAAAGCAACATAAATTTTTTTTGAAACAGAAAACGTCAAGATGAAGGAGCAAAATACAATCAAAGATCTCCAACCTACTCGGAACAAATACAGAAGACATTGATATGGAAGAAATTGGAAGTCACATACCTGAAGTGCCTGAAATGATAGCAACTGAAGTAAAGAAACAATTCCAGGAAGCTATGGAGCACATCAGATGATGTACAAATCCCAGGAATGCAGGGGTGGTTTCATAAATGCAAATGCATAAATATAGCACACAATGTCAATAGAGACAAAGAAAAGAATCATATGATTATCTCATTAGATGTAGAAAAATCTTTTGATAAATCCCAACACTCATTCATGATAAAAACCCTACAGAAAATCAGAATAGATGTTTTATATCTCAACCTGATAAAAGCCATCTATCAGAAATCAGTAGCCCACATCATACTAAATGGAGAAAAACTTAAAGCCTTCACTTTAAAAGGAAAAAGAGAAGGATTTCCACTAACACTGCAGATATTCAATATAGTTCTAGAAACATTAATTAGAGAAATCAGATAATAGAGAAATAAAAGGAATACTGATTGGAAAGAAAGAAGTGAAATTATCATTATTTGCAGATGACATGATACTCTACATATAAGACCTCCAAATCTCCACCGAAACATTTATAGATTTAATAACCAAATTCAGTAGCATAGCAGAATGCAAAGTAAACACTAAAAATGATTAATATTCTTGTACACAATAAATACAATGAGAGACAAATTATGGAAACCATACTTTTCACAATAACATCCCCCAAAAAGAAATACTTAGGAACCAAGCTAAAAAAGAAAGAAAATATTTATACAGTAAGAATTACAGTACTCTTAGAAAAGATATTGAAAAAAAAGGAAAAGATATTGAAGAGAATTTCAGAAAATAAAAAGATATTCTTTGCTCTTGGACAAGAAGAACCAACACTGTGAAAATGACCACACTCACAAAATTGTTATACAGATGCAATGCAATCCCAATTAAAATATCATTAATAAACCTCACAGAGTTAGAGAAATCATACCTAAAATTCATCTGGCACCAGAAGAGGCCTCAAAGTGTAATAGCAATTCTAAACAACAAAGGAAAGGCAGCAAGCATCGCAATCTTTGACTTGAAACTCTACTACAAAACTACTCTGATAAAATCAGTGTGGCATTTCCATAAAGACAGAACTGAGGATCAGCAGAACAGATTAGAAGATGCAGATACAAATACAAACATACTTGGTCATATTATCTTTGATTAAGGGGCCAAAACACGTTTGCTGGAAGAAAGATCCTCTTTAACAAGTTGTGCTGAAAAACTGGCTTTCCACATGCTGAAGGCTAAAAAATGGACTCAGACCTATCATCACAAGACTACAGTCAAAATGGATCAAAGATTTAAATGTTAAAACTGAAACACTACATCTGGAGGAGAAAGTATGTAGAAATCTTAAAAGATGAAGACATGCGTAGAGAGTTCATCAAAAGAACAAACTACGTGGGAAATACTTCAAAGAATTAATGATTAGATGCCATATTTTTGAAAAGTTTCTGCACATCAAAAGAGCACCAAAAGAGTAAAAAGAATACCAATAAACTGGGAAAAAATACAGTTGACTGTCTCTCTGATAAATGCCTTCTACCTAGGGTATACAAACAATTAAAAAAAATCAGGACTTGAAAATTGAAAGACCCAATCCAAAAATGAGCACCTAAAATGAATGTATACTTCATAAATGAAGAAATATAAATAGCAGATAAATATATGTATAAATATTCAACATCATTGGTCATTTGAGAGATGCAAGCTAAAACAGTGCTGAGATACCATCTCATCCCAGAAAGAATGGTTATCATAAAAAAGTTATCCAATGACAAATGCTAGAGGGGTTGTGAAGAGAAAGGTACCCTGCTTCACTGATGGTGGGAGTGCAGACTGGTACAACCAATGTGGAAATCATTGTGGAGAGCCCTCAAAAATCTAGGATCAAAAAAATGGACAACTAAAATGAATAAGCACTCTTCAGAAGTGTAAATGTTAATTAAATGCATAAAGGAATGTTCAGTATCATTGGCCATTAAACAAATGTAAATTTAAATAATACCAGAGTCAGTCTTACTCTAGAAATGTGGTTATTATCAAGAAATTAAGAATTAACAAATGCTGGCTAAGCAATGAGGAAAATAAACTCTTCTACTTTGTTGGTGTAAGTATAAACTAAGGTAATCATTATGGAAATCAAGATTTCTTAAAAGAGCAGAAATTCCATTTCAGTCAGATATTCTACTTGTAGTTATCTTCCTGAAAGAGCTAAAGACATCATGCTGCAACAACACATACGTGCTCATGTATATAGTGGAAGAATTCTTAATAGCTAAATCTTGGTATATACATTTCATTACACTATAAAATGGTCCTTTATTTACATTCTTTTGCTTTGTTTTGTTAGTGATGAGTGTTCCATTGTTCTTGGGGAAGCTGTGTTTGGAGAAGTCTTTAAAGGACCTTTTCATACTTGATGTCTGTCCAAATATTGTAGGTGCTTGAATTCATCAAAATGACCCAATATAGTCCAATAGTCCATAATGGCAGTGGGGTATCACCAGAACTAACAGTTGTCTGAAGCTGTTGAGCAGAGCCTTTTATAGCTCAGCATATTAACATAGCTCTCCTTTTTATACCTTGTGGTTATGATTTCCTGCTGGATGGTTAAGACCAAGTTTAGTTATATAGGTTATGACCTGTGTAACTACAAATGTAACTTTTGTATCTGACAAAGTCAGTCAAATCTCCTTGAGATTTATTTTGGAACCATGCACAGCACCTTGTAGATCTTGGAAGTGTGCCCATCAATAGCTGAAAGGATATCTAGTATTTATATACAATGGAGTCTTACTTCTGCGATAACGTTTCTAATGTCTTATCTATTATTATTCAATTCTCTTTAAAATAAAAATGCCCTAGATTTACACACACACACACACACACACACACACACACACACACACACACACACACACAGTAGGATAGCTTGTAATCATTTGTCAGTAAATGGATCAAACTAATATCATTATATTAAGTGAAATAAATAAAATACATAAGCTTAACTATGATGTGGTTTTATTTATATGAGAAACCCAAAATATAAATATACAGCAAAAGAAAGATAGATAATAAGAACTAGAGAGATGTTTTTCAAATGGGAATCAGATCAAGAGATGAAGCAGTGGGAAGAAAGAGGAAGAAAAGAGGATGAAAAACAGAACTGAGATCTGTTATGTGTTCCAGTTCCTTACAATGAATGTAATAATTACAGAAAGAAAATAAGAAACCAAGTTAAAGATTGCTAGTCCATATTTGCAAAACAATTTCTGCTAAAGGACTGTCACCTTAAATATTTAAAGAACTCCTGAAACTCAGCAATTCCAATAAAAATAATCACTTTTACAAATGGGCAAAAGATCTAAACTGAGGACCTAAGAAGATACCAGTTTGTCAGAAAGAGTATGGCAATATTTTCAGTATTACACATCATTAGAAATTTGGAGGGGCTGGGGAGATAGCCCCATGGCACAAGTGCCTGACTGGCAAGTGCAAGATCATCAGTTTGAACCCCAGTCCAGAAAAAAAGAAAAAGAAAAAGAAAAGAAAAGAACAAAAGAAAATGAAAATGACAGTGTAATACCAATACACTTCTATCATTTTATAGAATGATAAAAATAAAAAATACATTGAACATCAAAGTCTGGTTAGCATGTGGAGCAACAGCAAATTTTGTACAACTATTTTGTTTTATTTTTGGTGGACATCCAAAACGATACATCCATTTTGGAACATAGCTGCTTGTTTTCTTATAATACTAAAAATATTTTTACCTTCCCATACAAAAGTGTCCTTCACTTTTTCTTGTTTATTGAAGTGAATTTAAAACTTAGATACATTTAAACCTTCATACATATGTTTTTGCAGTTTTATTCATAATTATAATCTTGGGAGGACTTTTCTGTCACAGGAATCAAATGCAGGATGCTTCCAGAATTATGTACTGCGTTTTTCTTGTTTTTTTTTTTTTTTTTTTTTTTTTTGATTTTTGAGACAGGGTCTCACTGTGCAGTTCAGGCTGGCTTTGAGCTCACTTTTGTAGCCCAGGCTGGTCTCGAACTCACAACGATCCTCCTGCCTCAGCCTCCCAAGTGCTGGGATTACAGGCGTGAGCCACCACGCCCAGCTGCGTTTTTCTTAATTATAATTTTACTGCTTGTACAATTTCTGTGATAGTTAATTTGGCCATTGGCTGATTGGTTATCTCTGAGGGCTTTCTATTTTGCCTTATCTATATTCTACCTTCATGGTGCATTTTATGTAGTTGATAAGTGAACATTTTATTACTGAACTATAATACCAGTCTTATAAATTACAGAATTTGGAAACAAACAAGATAATATTCTGATAGTGAATAAACATACTGTAATAAACCTATATGGTAAAATATTATTTAGTCATATAAAGAAACACTCTAGGCTAGGGAGATAGCTCCACAATCTAAGTGCCTAATTGGCAAGCACAAGGACCAGGGTTTGATACTCAATACTGCATGTTGTTCTTGCCCTGAAACACTGGGCTCACCATGCTGGCCACCAAAATAGGGCATGCTGGTGCACACCTTAATTCCAGTGCTGGGGAGTCTGAGCAAGAGGATCACCAGAAGTCCAAGCTGTGCAGGGAGACCCTGTACCAAATAAATAGATAAATAAATAGGTTTAAAAAACAATTTTGTCACTGGTGACCAATGAGAAACAAATATCTTTTTTAAAAAAAGCACTCTATCAAGCCCTGAAAACACATAGAAGAAATTTAAGTACATATTATGAAGTAAAGTAAGCCAGTCTAAAGAAGCCAAACATTGTATGATTCTGATACTGTATCATTTTGGCAAAGGCAAAATTCTGGAGACTGTAAAAAGATTAGTTATTTTTAAGGTTTATAGGTTAAAGAGTGTTAAATAGAACACAAGTGGTTTCCTAGAACAGCAAAACTATTTATGATACCATGGTGAATATATGTGTATTTATCAAACCTCAGATCCAATACTCAACATATAACAGAAGAACATCGTAATTCCAACATGAAATTTAGGCCTTACTAATATGTTAGTGCTGCACCATCCGTCAGAGATGTACCACTCTAGAAGACTGACAGAGTTGGATATTTTGTGTGCAGAAGGAATTCTACCTTTTTGCACTATTTTCTATGAATATAAAAATGATCTTGAAAAATAAGATTTACGTTTCGAAGGTCTTTTTCCTCTTTTTCAGGACCTCAGAGAAAATCCATGTTTGCTATTTTTGTTTCTTTTCTAAGTTCCTATAACTGTAAGATGTTTATATCCCTAGTCCTTGATTTCCCAGATTTTGGAAGTTGCACTGATGTCTGACTAAAAATTGTCTAAGGAATTCAGCTTAGAGTTTTTATTTTATGTCAGTGCTGTGGGATACATAATTTTGTATTAGATTCCTTTGCAACTTTTAAACTATACTTTTGATATCTTCATTTTAATGTATCAAATACCTAAGGATAGGAGTATATTTGACTTTTCAGCTCTGTTCACATTTCACTGTTGCCATGTGCTATGGATTATGTCTGGTGGTCTCTCCAAAGCCTCATGCGGTCATTGGGCAGCTTCTGGAGTTTACGAGTGATTATTGTGGGTGTGGATCCTACACCTGCCCTGGGGCAGATAATTTGCATTACAATTGCATTACAATGTAAGGAGGGAAGAGCAGCTACCTAACTGCCTGAGCTGCTGCCACTCCGTCTTGCTCTTTGCTGCCAACATGGAAGGTTGCTCTCTGCCATGTGCCATGCTGCCTTGGAGCCAGCTGAGTATGGACTGAAACCTCCAGTAACTGTGAACTAAGTAAACCTTTCCTTCCTTCACTTTGAGTGTTGGGTATTTGTCCCAGCAATGACAGAAAAGTAACTAAGACACCATGGTAAACATATCCAATATAAGTAGACATGGCAGATAGGAATGATGCAGTGATTCTGGGTAGCACTAAATGGGAAAAAAGGGAGGAGATGGTACCTATACTCTAGCAATGAAATTCAAAAACACCTGAGAGGCTACAGATACAGAGTGTCAGCGCAGACTTCCATAATGGTTGTACCAGCGTACACTCCCACTGACAGTGGAGAACTGTTCATTTTCTTCCACAGCCTGTCTAGCACCTATTATTGGCTGACTTTTTGAAGATAGCCTTTAATTTCTGTCATTTTAATTTGCATTTTTCAAGTGACCAATGATACTGAACATTTTTTCATATATTTATTTGCCATTTGTATTTATTTATTTGTGAAGTATATACTCATCTGAGATGCTCAGTTTTGGATTGGGTCTTTGAATTTGGGGGATGTGATTTTTTAAATTTCTTTGTATATTCTAGATAGTTCTTAATTTGGGAGACAGTTAGTTAAATTTTTCCTGAATTCATTGGTTTTCTTTTTACTCTGTAGTGGATTTCTTTGGCATGCAGAAATTTTTCAAAAAGAGTAAATCTCAGCTGGGGAAGTAGCTCAGTGGAATAAGTGCTTGCCTGGAAAGCACAGGGTCCTGATTTCAATCCCTGGTACCATGAAAAAAAAAAAAAAAGGTTTAACAAAAAGAGTAGATCTCGATTGTTAGATTCTTTGAATTATTTTCTGAGCATTTTGGGTTTTGTTTATGAACTCTTTACAGAGTCAGATGAGAAAGCATGCAGACATGCTCCAGACTGAAGGATTCAGTCCTGTGGTCTGGATGTCACTGTAGTACTCCACGTAGGTCTCTATCCGTCGGCTGATGGGTCTGCGATGGAAGACTGAAGTATCTGTAATGGACGCTGAAGAGTCTGCGACGGATGGTGAAAGATCCAGGCTGGAGGCCGAAGAGTCTGTGCTGCAAGCCAGATGATGAAGTTTTGACTCCTTCCTCAGCCCTTTAAAAAGTCTCTTTGTGCTCAGTCATTCTGACGTGGGCCCATTGTACCCTAGGGTGGAACCAATCATACCCCAGGATGGGCCCTTGATCCCGCTCTAGGGAGAAAGCCAATCATATCCTAGACAGGCCTTGGTCATGCTCCAGGGAGGAACCAATTGTACCCCAGAGTGGGGCTCCCACCAACAGAGAACCAAGCCGCTGAGTCATTCAGCCAAGTTGACACATTGTATCAACCACTACAATCCACCCCTTGTCAACTTGGCATATTTAAACCAGTCTCCAAATACAGAGGTATGCATATAATTATGCCTAACATTCTTATTACTGTCCCATGTACAAATAGAAATGCGCTAATACCCTTACCCAAATAGAAGCTAAGTTTTCCTTGCCTATGTGTAGTTCATTTGAGCCTTATACAGCTGGTAATTGTCAGTTGTACATTACTTTTATACTTCATGTACACTTTTCTGCTGGATGGTTAAGACCAAGTTAAAGACAGACTTATATAAATATAAGTATAATTTTGTTATCTGACAAGGTCAGCTCAATCTCAGGCTTTATCGTGGAACCATGTATAGCACCTTGTAGGTCTTCTGTCAGTGTCAACCATCTGGATGAGTCACGGCCATTGCTTGACCAGTTTGCTCTCTCTGTGAGCCTGAGAGATTATTTCTCTCTAGGTGACTCTCCTCAGGCATGCTATACATTGTTGATCACTTTCTTCTTTCCAGGCACCTGTGTCTTGATTCTTGATCCACTTTGAAAGTACATTATCTTTAATTGGTTAATTGATGTCATGTCCATTTGTGGTTATAACTCACATGCATTGACTTATCTTTGTCATGTTTTTCCTGCTGTAGGTTTCCTACTTTTGCCTTCTGTTTAGTTTCTGGCTCTTCTCAGTGCTTCTTTGGTGTTGTTCTTGAAACTGTATTGCCTCTATCTGTCAGTGCTCTTTGTAGGACTGGTTTGGTGGTCGTGAATTTCTTTAGTGTTTCTTTGATGTTGAAGTATCTTCTTTGTCCTTTAATTTTGAAAGATGATTTTGTAGTGTACATTAATCTAGGTTGAAAGTTGTTTTCTTTCAGGACCTTAAATACTTTGCTCCAAGCTCTTCTTGATTTGATAGTTTGTGCTGAGAAATCTACCATGATTCTTATGGGTTTTGCATTATAGATGGCCTGTTATATCTCACAGGTCTTAATATTCTGTTGTTTTGTTCAATTTATGAGATCTCAATTATGTATCAGGGAAGATTTATTTTGATTATTGATATCTGGAGTTCTATATATCTCAATTAATTGTATGTCAGATTCTTTTCCTGTGCTACTATGTTTGAAAATATTCTGTTTATGTCATTTATGGTGACTCCTGCTGTTTTGTTGACATCTGTTAATATTATATTGTTTTATGTATCATTTTTTAGATTCCAAATTTTTATTTCCTGGTTGCTTGTAATTTTTAAAAGTTCTTTCCTTTCTTGATCACCAGCTGCAATGCTATCTTCAAGGTCTGAAAGTCTACCTTCCGTTTCACTCAAGCATTTTTGCCACCATTCAATGGAGTTCTTGATTTCATGGATATTTCTTTGAATCTGTTTTATCAATTCTAATATTTTACTGTATTGTTCATTTAATGTTTTCGTTATCTTTCTATTCTCCTCTGTTTTTATCTAGTTTTTTTTTAGACATGCTGAGAAATTGTTTCATGATTGTTGTCCTTTTTTTTTTTTTAACCTGAGAGATTGTTTCTGATCATAGTTGTTCTACAGTTTAATAGAATTGTTTCTTTACTTCAGTTGCAATCATTTCAGAAAATTTAGATGCTTTGTTTCCAATTTTTTCTACGTTATTTTCTCCTGAACTTTTTCTGGGTGGGCTGAGATTCCCCTTTGCTCCTTTGTTTTGATGCTTTTGAAGCTCCCGATTAATATGTTTCTTGTATGCATCTTATTGTTGAATTGTACTGTTTGATCCATTCTGGCTGTCTGGTTCTTTTTATTAGTGAATTGGAACCATTAATATTAATGGATAGATAGATAGATAGGTAGAGAGAGAGAGTTAGGATAGATATAGAGCTGCCTCAGTTCGTTGAGAACAAAAGTTTGTATTATAATGCTTGGACAAGATATCAGGTCTGTGTCTTGTCCTCTGAATAACTACTATAAAGACAACAATATGCATGGTATTAATTATTGTAACCATCCTACTAGCTTGTTGTGAAACTTTCATTACTATTTTATCTTTTTTTCTCACTACAATGAACTTTAAAAAGACAAAAAATTAATGGTTATAACTGATGTGTAGTTACTTATCCTTATCACATTATTTTCCTATTGTTGACTCTGTTCCTTCCCTCTTTTGAATTGTTTGCTGTTCCTGGTAGATTAATTCCATTAATGTCAATGGAGTTATAATCCTTGTTATTTCTTTGGAGAATGACCTACAGAATATTTTAAAATGCTGGTTTAGTGGTTTTGAATTGCCTCATTTTTTTTTTTTTTTGGTCACTGAAGTAACATTTCTCTATACATTTTGAAAGATAATTTTATGAGTTACATCACTTTATGTTGGAGGTTGTTTTAGCATTTTACATACTTCACTTCAAACTGTCCTTCGCTGAGGTGTTTTGTTGAGAAGTTGTCTGTGATTCTTTATAGTTATCCTTTCTCTCTCCAGTTCAGAGATTATTTCTGCTCTGTTCTCCTCTTTACCTTTCTGCATTTGTTCCACTACTTTAGATGCTATTAATTTAGACATACCTTTTTTTACTTCAGGGGTTATTTCTGTTCTGATTTCCTCTATACATTTCTGCAATTGTTTTTTTCACTTCAGATTCTATTAATTCATGCATTTCTTTTTTTATTTCAGATGTTATCTCTGATCTGAGTTGCTCTATATGTTTCTGTAGTTGTCTGTCTACCTCAGATTCAGAGGTTTCGGCTGCATGATTCTCATTTTCTTCCATGGTAGCATCTCCTGTATTTGATTTGGGCGGGCTTGGGCCCTGAGATTGCATCTTACTCCTTGTCATTATCATTTTGTATGGCAGTGATCTCTGAACTTTGGTGAAGTTATGCTGTTAGTGCCTATGGGAGTTTGGTCTGGATCCACCACAAAAGATATATAAACTGCTGTACATAGTTTCAGGGTAAATTTTGATTTGATTTACCTTGTGAGATACAAAAGTTGCATTTTTTTGTTGTATAGGTACATCTTGGTTTATCTTTGTCTTAACCATCCGGCAGAACAGTTTAACCATGAAGTGAGCTGTAAAAGACTCAAGTCAACAACTTTCTACATTTCCAGTTCTGCTCATAACCCACTGTTATTATGGACTATTGAACTATACATACAGCTACTTTCTATTAGTTCAATGAGAAGAAATATTTGTGCTAATAGTGTTTAGAAAAGTTATGTTTTCGTCTTATTTTCTGAACAACTACTATGAAGGCAACAATATGCACTGTAATAATTACTGTGGCTCTCCTCATGTGTTTTGAAACTGTCTCATTGCTTTTTCTTATTAAAATTAATAAATTAAAGAAATGTAAAACAGACCAGTCTTTTTTGGTAGTAAATAAACCTTCAGAATCATAACTTTAGGTTCAGTGGAGAAAATTTAAAAAGGGTTAGGGAGAAAAATTGAGAAATAGAAGAAGAAATGCAATTAGAAAGAAGGCTAGAGGACAAAGGAGGATCATGCAAACTTTGAGGAACTGATGCAGAAGACAAGAGAAAGAGGAATGGAAGAAATAAAATGAAGAACAAAACAGAACAAACACAAGAAAAACCACAAACTATAGTCACACTTATAAAAACAGGAATAATGAAGAGAATCCAAAATAAAAGGTAAAGCAATAGAATATGAAAAGGATTAGAAAAAGAGGGACAGAGTGAGACAGAAGAGAGAGAAAGAGAGAGAGACAGAGAAAGAAAGAGAGATAGAGACAGACAGAGAAACAGAGATACAGTCAGAGAGACACAGAGAGAGTTGGAGAGAGACAGAGGCAGAGAGAGAGAGAGAGAGAGAGAGAGAGAGAGAGAGAGAGAGAGAGAAAGAATAAGGAAAAATTCAAGGTATGTTTCTCCATATCTCTATTGTCATTGGTTGTCTTGGTTATGCTTCTTTCATTGGTGGGACAAATACCTGACACTCAAAATTAGGGAAGGAAAGGTTTATTGAGCTTGCAGTTGCTGGAGGTTTCAATCTATACTCAGCTGCAAAGAGCAACCTTTCACGGTGGTGGCAAAGAGCAAGAGAGCAAAGGCAGTGGTAGCAGCTCAGGCAGCTAGCTAGCCTCTCATCTCTCCTTACACTGTAATGCAAGGTACCTGCCCCAGGGCAAGTGCAGCATCTGCACCTACAATAATCAATTACAAACCCCAGAAGCTGACTCCATAAGTGTTTTTTGGGGTGACACATATACCCTAGCACTGGTAAACAATTCAGGGAGAGTCCAGGTTTATGTTGAATAATTTCAGAAAGCCAGAGTTAGGTTACAGTGGGTTAGTGAACAATTCCAGTGAGTCAGCACTTTTATATCCTTTGAAGTTCAGGCTGGTTTCTGGCCATAAGACTATAACCAGGGACATTCAGCTTGCAGGAGTTAGCACATCTTATGTGGCTTGAAATCTGCTGGGGGTGGGCACTAGATGGAAGCAGCAGTTGTTCTGAGTTCTGTGTTCACTTGGCCATTCTCCATCATATCCCTTGAAGTTCAGGCCGGTTTCTGGCCATAAGACTAGAACCAGGGACATTCGGCTTGCAGGAGTTAGCACATCTTATGTGGCTTGAAATCTGCTGGGGGGGGGGCCAATAGATGGAAGCAGCAGTTGTTCTGAGTTCTGTGTTCACTTGACCATTCTCCATTATGGCTCCTGGCCTATCACCCTCTCTCATGGCACACCTGATTCCATAGTATTCACTATCAGCCACTGTAGTCTGCCATGTTCACTGTTCTGTTCCACTGCTGTGTCTCTCCAAGGAGGACTTGGATTTTCAGCACTTACTGTACATCTGAAAGCTTAAATTGCATCTTCCATGCCGTGAGTCCTCGCCCAGTGAGAAGGTGCTGCTTTCCAGCTTCTTCTGCATTCTTCTTGAATTTCTTTCTTCACTCTCCTTCTGGGCTTCAATTCTCACTTTAGATGAGTCCTCCTTTTCTTTTCTTCACTGCTGTTTACCACTCTGCCATCTTCCTGGTACCCTAAACCTTGACTTTAAAAATGAGAACAGATGATCAGAAATGTTAAGCTTCTTGTTCCAGAAAGAATAAGGTCCAGATCTCTGCTATTTGGACTCCACTTACATTGTGTGAATTAAACATCCACAAAATAGCTACCTTTGTGCATCTTGTGTAAGATTCACCATAGTTCCCAATATATGCACCTTTAAAAGTTGTCATATTCATGTTGCACAGGTGGTATTCGCTTTAGGATGTAGACCGTGCTTGGGGCCCCTACATGGATCCGGCAGTTGTTCTATGTTTAGAACTAATGAACAATGAAGAGCCGGCCATTAGTTAAACAGAAGTGACCCAGTACCTTAGGGAATGAAGTAAATGCTAGCACATCTTTGGATAAAACTGAACATTTATTGCTGTATCGGTGGAAACACGGATGCTCTTATTTTAGGAAGTGAAATAGTAAGATCCAGCTTTTAACCATATGCTTTGCTTTCTGATGTGTATTTAGTATTGATTTTGTCTCATAAATCATGTGCTTACTTAACTACATAGATTCAGGGACTTGATGAGGAATGCACTGAGTACAGCAGCTAGTACAGCATGAACTGTACTAGCAGTTCATGTTCTACTCATTTGTGTCCAAACAGTCTTCAGAGCTGAAACATTTTGAAATTACATGGTATTATATTTTAAGACCTTGATAAAGTGAGTACTTCAGACAATTTAGATCGGCTGTGTATTGTTAGTAGAATAGTGTAGTGTGAACAGTATGTTACAAATGTACACATATTGAAATAACTTGACACTTTTCTTTATAGTTTAGTAATCACTCACTGAAAGCATCCAAATTGACTTTTTCCTTGAACACAAGTAAAAAGACCTTCTGAGAATTTTATATTTGAAAGATAAAATTGGCTTATCACAAGAAAACTGTGCACTGTAGGTCAAAACTCTTATTACTATAACTTGTACCTATCATTCAATGAAGTAGGAAAATTTGAAATAAATGGCTTTTAAAACACACGAATGCATATTGATGTGATGAGCCATAATGACATCTCTCTGGAATCCATCTGCACATTTCAGAATAAACTCTGGCCAAGCTCCTGCAGAAGGTGCTGCTTTTGGCATTTAATTTACAAAGGAAGGGTATGTTGCTGCCAAACTCCCCCTTGTGCCTGGGATCTGATGGTGAGATTTCTGTGTCTCAAGCATTTATTTTATTTTATTTTATTATTTATTTATTTATTTATTTATTTATTTATTTATTTTTTTGTCTTTTTGAGACAGGGTCTCTCTGTGCAGTTCAGGCTAGCCTTGAGCTCACTTTTGTAGCCCAGGCTGGTCTCGAACTCGCACTGATCCTCCTGCCTCAGCCTCCCAAGTGCTGGGATTACAGGCATGCGCCACCACGCCCGGCTCAAGCATTTATTTTAGATTCACTTTTTTTTTTTTTGTCTTTTTGAGACAGGGTCTCGTTATGCAGTTCAGGCTGACCTTGAGCTCACTTTTGTAGCCTAGGTTGGTCTCAAATTTGCACCAATCCGCCTGCCTCAGCCTCCCTAGTGCTGGGATTACACGCGTGTGCCACCATGCCCGGCTTTTAGATTCACTTTTAAAACCAGCGTTGGTGCTTTGTAGAACTGGTGTCGGTGTCAGCCATTTGGATGAGTCATGGCCATTGCTTGACCAGTTTGCTGTCTGTGAAAGCCTGAGAAAATGTTTTCTCTCTAAGCGACTCTTCTTTGGCACACTATGTATCTTCAGTCCCTTTCCTCCATTTCCTTGAACAAAAATTTGGGAAACCACTGAATTATAGGCTATTACAGCAGGTTCTCTTATGTCCTGAGTCCTCACTGACCTTAAAAGGCTAGGGCCAAAATATTAAGTATCCTTGTAGCCCTTACTTTTCTCCAATTTTTGGTCTATAAACTTGTATTCTTAACTCTCCAGAAGAAAAGCTTCATGATACTCTTACTCTATAACATAGGTACTTGAGCAAAACATCGTTGTCTTTGTGAGTATCAAGCATCTTAGACTTAACTTGGAACTGGTATTTTCTATCGATCATTGATATTTTAGTAAATCTCTATAGAATGTGATAAAAGCAGTTACACATTTTTTACACAAAAAGTTAGAAATCTAAGTATATACAAAATTGTAGCTGGCCAACCCTATGGCATTTTTCCTAGTATGTTACTCTCATTTCACTGTACGTGGTTCCAATGTAAATCCTGAGGGGATTTGACTGACCTTGGGAGATACAAAAGTTACATGTTTTGCTATACAGGTCTTGCTTAAACTTGCCCTAAACCACCCAGCAGAAAAGTGTAACCATAAAGCATAAAACGGAAAGCTAGATTAGAATGCTGAGTTATAAAAGGCTTAAATCAACAGCTTCCAACATTGCCAGTTTTACCAATAAACCACTGTGATTATTGTACATTGGATTATGTATAAAGCTACTTTCTCTTAGTTCAATGAGAAAAAAAATTCATACCAATAATGATTAGAAAATTATAATGTCTACACCCTATGCTCTGTATAACTAATAGGAGGATAACAATATGCATGTATCAAATTTTGGAAATGTACTACTAATGTGTTTTGAAACTGTCAAAAAATAAAACCTGGGTTAGGAGAAGATACAGATATTTGCCTCCTTTAGAACAGGGTTAGTTGCAGCTGCACATATGAGGTGTCTACATTGGAGAGCTAGGGACTCCTGCTGAGACCTTTATTTTTTTAAAACCATTTTTTTAAATTAGAAAGAAAAAGGAAATAATGCAGTGACCTTGTGGGAATTTGTATGACAACAAAGAGCTTGGGTCTTCCTGAGTATAAGCATAAACATCATGTTGGAACTTCCTAATGCATAACAATTTAGGATGTTTCATATGGTGAAAGTATGTCAGACATTATATGTTTGGTTCATGACATCTTCTTTCCTCTGACATTGCTTTGTATCATCATCATGGCAGGTTTATTGTCAAGCAAATACGTACACAACCTGTTTTCTTGTAACTTTTCTTTTTCATTGCAAGCAAGAATAAATTCTTCCATTAGAACAGTATACAGATTTCCTTTGAAAGAGTGTCTTTCACTGTTTCATATAGCATTTTTTGAGATGGTAAATTTTCAGAAACCATCTTCCTCCATGGAATCAGTGATTATAGTTTTACTCGCTTCTCCTTGGAGGCTGACATGTGACCAGTCTTGTCAACCTGATTCTCATCTTTTTCAGTACTTTGAATCTTGAGTGAATGATTTAATGACACAACACACAGTTGGATGTCATTCATCATGGGGAGCAGCTATAGTGGCATCTTTGTTTACTTTGCACCAGTGTGCTTGCTATGTTTCCCACGTTTTGATCTTTGGAGTTCTCTAGGTTGCTGTACCGTACAGACCCTGCTTCTCTAGGATCTTTTGGTGCTATGAGACGCTCCACAAACCAATATGTTTGCTTTTTAATTTAATAAGTTAGTTCCATTGCTTGTATTGAAGGACTTTAATGGATATATTTAAATCTAGTTATGTATTAAGCCGTATTCATACGTATCAATAAAACATCAGAAGGATTATATATGAGACACTAATGTTGGTTACATGTGTTTTTTTCTTAGATTCTCTCTAATGCCCCCTATACTTTTACTGCTAGATAAAGAACTGCATGTCCTTCCTAGACTTAATAAAATGTATAGTGGATTTCTCTATAGGGATTTCACCCAAAGAGTTGATGTATTCTTTAGTACTATGGCATAAACATAGAATTATTTCTTTATTCGAGATTCTCATGTAGCATACTTTCTACTGCCAGAATCCTCTCTGGCTTGGAGAAGAGCATCATCTTTTGGCATACTCTTCAGATAAGTACAGTGGTTTTTCTAGGGCTATATATTATTGACAAGCAGTGGTTCTTAGAAGACTGTTATTTCTGTCTCAAAAAGATAGCTCTTTCTTCACCCATAGAAGTAGGAAAGGCCATATTACCGGCTCAGTCAGGATGGCAAAGACCTGTGACCTGCTTCTCAGAATCATCTTCAAGTTTTGTTTCTTATAGATTAAATGGTTGCTAGGTTTAGATAAGGACAGAGTTAGAGGTTGCAATCAAATAGCAGCTTTTTATTTAAGAATGATGTTATTTGAAAAAAAGTCCTGCATCATTTTCTACAGACAATGGTAACCTTTCTAAAGCCATTGTTTTTGAAAGAAAAATGGGGCTTGAAAACACCTGTGTACAATAATGATCATATTTTATCAGTAAAGAAACTGAAGTCCATAAAGTTTATGCAATCTTGTTTAGATTATATAGCTGGTTATATTTTACTCCTCTTCTTTACGTTGGAATGAATTCATCCCCATGTGTTAAAACTAGGTATGGCATAGCGGCTAAATGGCCACATCTCTAAGCTGGTTTCTAGGCTAGGAATTTTTGCTTCTTGTCATTTTTCTGGTTGTGAATTATTTCGGAATATCAGTTAGCTGACTTCCTTTTTATAGAAATGGATAGATCTTCTCAATAACATTTTTATTCTTTCTAAATATTTTTATAAACATGAAGCTATTAAGCTGTGTAATTCAAATGTACATTGTTTTTTTTGAGTTTTATTTTTTATCTTTTTATTACTTTTAGTAAGAAATTACAATTGGACAGTTTCAAAACATGTTAGGAGAACATTCACAATAATTGATACAATGCATATTGTTGTCCTCGTTATAGATATACAGGGCATAGGGTGTAGACATGATAAATTTTCTAATGGTTATTGGTACAGTAGATTTCCTCTTTTTGATCTAAGAGAAGGTAGTTGTATACGTAGTCAAATATTCCATGATTGCAGTGTGCTACTCACGAAACTGGCAAAGTTGGAAGCTGTTGATTTGAGCCTTTTACAACTCAGCATACTAACATGCCCTTAAGTTTTATGCATCATGTTTAAGCTTTTCTTCTAGGAGGTCAAGGGCAAGTTAAAGCAAGACCTGTATAACAAAACATGTATTTTTTGTATCTTTCAAAGTTAGGTAAGTCCCCTCAGGATTTACTTTGCATGTACAGTTCTTTGTAGAACTGTTGTCAGTGTCAACCATCTGGCTGATTCACAGCCATTGTTTGACCAGTTTGCTCTCTGTGAAAGCTCAAGAGAATGTTTTCTCTCCAGGTGACTCTCCTTAGACACACTATTTACCTTCAATTCCTTTTCTCTGTGGTCCTTTAATTTCCTTGAACAGAAAATTTAGGAAACCACTGAGTTATAGGATATTACAGCACAGGTTCTGTTCTATCCTGAGTCCTTGCTGACCTTGAAGGGCTAGGGCCAAAATATTGGTTATCCTTATAGCTCTTTTCTTATTTCTATAATTTTTGGTCTGTAAACATATTCTTAGCCCTCCAGAAGAAAATCTTAGTGATACTATTACTCTAAAATGTGGGTGCTTGAGTTTACTATCACTGTCTTTCTGAATATCAAATATCTTAGACTTAACTTGGAATTGGTATCTTTCATAAATCATTGATATTCTAATAAATCTCTATGGAATGTGATAAAAGCAGTTACACATTTTTACATAGATATTTAGAAATATAAGCATGTACAAAATTTTAACCTGTCCATCTTTTGGTATTTTTCCTAGACTTGTACTCTCATTTGATACCCTTTTTTGTTTTCTTGTAAGCCAACCATTTACTTGAGAGAGAGTATAACAGTAACTGAAATTACATTAGAAACAGCACACATCTAAAAGATTACAAAGATAATCATTCCAAGCACAGTATTAGTGCTACATATTGTATCATCAGTGCCAAAAATATTTTGATGTTTCTTAGGACCCTTGTGTAATTCATCCTGTGCATAATATAATTGTGTAGTTTTGCTCCTGCTATGTTTCCTCTCATTTCTGTTTCCAGTCACTTTGCTGTTTAACCCTTAAATCTTTTTCCATTCAACTGTGTTATACCCCTCCATTTTTATTTCTTCTTTTGAGTTACACTTAGCGTTCTTACACAATATTTACAAATGTAGGTCTGGTTTATTCCACTTACATTAATGGTTATAATTGAAATGTATTGACTTGTGATTTACATGAGTTTTACTTACTACTGTTTATTCTTTTTTTCTGCTGTGTTTAATTGGTTGCCCTCTTTGGTGGGTTCTTTCTGTTCTCTTTTGTTGAGTTCAGGTCATTTTGGTCTCTCTCTAAAATTTTTTGAAGAATACTTTGTAGGATTGGCTTTGACATCATGAAATTCTTTAGTTGTTCCTTGTCATGAAAGTATTTCACTTCTCCCTCATACTTGAAGGAGAATTTTGCTGGGTATAGCAGTGTGGGCTTGAATTTGTTTTTATGGAGGACTTGAAGCCCTCTGCTCCATGCTCTTCTTAACTTCATGGTTTGTGAAGAGAAATCTACCATTATTCTGATAGGTTTTCCTTTAAATGTGATCTGTTTCTTTTCTCTAGCAGCTTTTAGTATATTATTCTTCTGCTGCATTTCTGGTATCTTGACTAGTAGATGTCTGGATGTGTTTTTAGTCTGGTTGATGTAATTTGGGGTTCTGTATGCTTCAGTTACCTGAATATCTGATGTTTTCTCAAATTTGGGAAGTTTTCTGCTATTACTTCTGCCCATATTCTTTTTATATCATTTGTGTCGACTCCTTCTTTCTCTCTGATTCCTATTAATCACACATTGTTCATTTTTGCATCATCTTGCAGATGTCGAATTATTTTTCCTGCATCCTAGTCATTTTCATGTGTTCCTTTCTTACCTTTTTCCTAGCTGTGACTGTCTTCAACATCTGGAATTCTATCTTCATTTCACTTTTGTTCGTGCAGTTTGCCAGCTTGTGAATGAGATTTTATTTTTTTTGTATCTCTTTGAAACTCTTTCATGCCATCTTTTTCTTTCTTATATTGCTCAATCAGGGAATCTATGATTTTCTATTCTCTTCTAATTTTTTTTATCAATATCTTCTTTATAAATTGTAAAGTCTCTCATTATAGCTCTCCTTTTTCTCTAGTGCAGGCATTATTTCTGCTCTGTTCTCCTCCGTACCTTTCTGTAGTTGTTCCTCTACTTTAGATGCTATTAATTTAGAGTTGTCTTTTTTTTAACTTTGGAGGTTATTTGTACTCTGGTTTCCTCTATATGTTTCTGCAGTTGTGTTTCCACTTCAGAGTCTATTAATTCATGTATTTCTTTTTTTTACTTCAGATGTTATGTCTTATCTGAGTTGTTCTATACTTTTCTGCACTTGTCTGTCTACCTCAAATGCTACCAATTCAAAGGTTTTGGCTGCATGATTCCTGTTTTCTTCCTTGGTAGTGTCTCCTGTATTTATGTTGGGTGGACTTGGGATCTGAGATTGAATCTTCCTCCTTGTCTTTATCATTTCAAATGGCAGTAATCTCTCTACTTTGGTGAAGTTATGCAGTTAGTGCCTGGCCATCCTGTGGCATGGTTGGCATGTAGGATGGAGTTGCCACTGGAGCTCATGATATGCATGCTGGGAGTGTCTTTACTTGGTTGCTGGCAGCTCTGATGGCTGCTCTGGCCTCTTGGCTCTGGTGGCCATGTGGGCCACTTGGGATCTCAAATGTACATTGTTTTACATCGGCAGGTTTTATTTTTTTAATTTATTAATTTTAATAAGAAAGACATGACAATGAGACAGTTTCAAAATATGTTAGGAAGACAGTTACAGTAATTATAATTAATACAATACCTGTTGTTGTCTTTATAGTAGTTGTTCAGATACATTAGCAATTTTTAAAGTTTTGATAACCTAATTTGGGAGTAGATTATAATATGTGGATTTAGCCCTTGCCATTATTTCTATACATAGCTCCTAAAACTCTTGGAGTCTCTAAGTGATGTGTAATTTTTTTATGAATGAGATGATAGGTGTCTAGCAGCTCCCAGTTACTCTCAGGATTGAAATTAGTCACTAGAATAACCAAGGTATAATTAAAAGATTGGAACTTTCAGTCACACCCCTCCATTCTCTAGAAGAGGGGAGATGTTCAACAAATTGGGGTGAGCACCAGTGGCCAATAATTTCATCATTATGACTGTGTAAGGAAACCTATGTAAAACTTCTAAATGATAATATTCAGAGAGCTTCTGAATTGGTGACCATCTCAAGGTGTTTGCAGTGTAGAGCAACTAGAAAGGGCACAGATAATCCTGATACCTCTCCTCCCATGTCCTACCCTCATGTGTCTCTTTAGGCTAGATGTTTCTGAGTTGTAACCTTTGTAAAACCAAATAAGCAAGTGTATGTAAAGCACCTTTCTGAGTTCTGTGAGCCATTTGACAAAATTATTGAAATGGAAAGGGGTAGATTCTTTGGGGCTTTGTACTTGCTATAGGTTTTATCTGGAATATCTTCTTAAGGCTCTTTTCTCCAACTTGGTACTACTGGGAAGAGGTGGGACCCTTGAATGGAATGGTCTAGTGGGAGACAAGGGACGTGCATGAAAAGGGGGATCGTGTGACTCTGTTTTCTTTCTTTCTTTCTTTCTTTCTTTCTTTCTTTCTTTCTTTCTTTTTTTTTTACTGCCATCAGGCAAATGGGTTTCCTTTTCCATGTACTCCCTCCATGACATGCTGCTATGTAGGCCCAAAAGTGTAGATTTAAGTGGTCATGAACTGAAACCACAACACTCTGAGCTGACATAAATCTTTCCTCTTTGTGAATTTATTTTCTCAAGTATGAGGTAGTGGTACTGTCGTCATCCTATAGCTGCAATTTGGATATGATGAGAGGCGAGGTGTGTGAGACTGAACTCCTAGGACCACGGAATTTGACTCTATTTTAGGTTAGTTGGTATCAGAATTGGTTTGAATAGTAGGGTATCTCATTTGTATCTTGAGAGCTGGAAACTTGTCAAACAAAACATAATAATTTTGTATCAGAAATGTTGTAAGTAACATGGAGATAAAGAAAGATCTGATGTGAAATGATGAATTTTCTTTTAATATAGCAAATAATCTTTAATTTTTCTATTGGAAATTCTAATTTTCAGACCCCATGTCTTTTTGGAGCAGATTAAAATAACATACTAAAGTAGACAAAATTTATTAAAAGTTTATTATTTGTCTGGCACTACAACATATGCTAAACACTGAGTATAGATTATTTTATGCAACCTCACAGCACTCCATAAAGAAGGTAATTTCAAAGATGAGAGAATTAAGGCTCCGAGAGGTTAAATAATGTGTGTTAAATTACCTAGTTAATAAGGAATGGAGCAAAAACTCATGGGAGAGGTGACATAGTTATGACCCTTAGTCATAATAATTCACCATTTTGAGGCTTTATTTCTATGTTTGAGAAAAAAGGTAACAGACATTTCATAGATATATGGTATAAAGAATGTCAGGGTTTCTTTTGGTGCCTGACGTTTAGAGATGGAAAATGTCACTACAGATGTCATGTGGACTTCTGTTACTGAAGTTGTTAATTTAAAAGAATGGATGCTTCTAAGAACTTACTGTGTGTTTCTATAGAATTTAGAAGCCTGGAATGCTGGAGGAAAGAATAGTGAGTATCCCTTTACTAAGAGGATATTCAGTAGGTGTTTGAACTTCTCAGTAACCACACTTGTACCATCCTTAGGTCTGATCTAGAGAAGCAGTGAAACAGATCTGTGTAAAGGCAAGGATAGATAGGAGACCACGGTCTCTACTCATCATAAGACTTGGAGCTAATTGTCCCCATAGGGGCTACTTTCTATAATTAGTTATTGGAACAGTAGTGCTAGCCTATATATTCTATCCTCTGACATCTGCTACCAGAGGAGATGCATTTTCTTTCTAGTATAGGAGAAGGGAATTTGGGTCTAGTATCAGTTGACTACAGTAGGAAATGTACATAGAAAAAGGGTGAAGGAGACGCAGTAGAATGTATGATATGTAAATAATTGTGTTCTGGGTTAGAGACGGTGTCAAGGAAAATTATTAGTTTTTTTTAGTTTAGGTCATAAGATAAACTATATTTGCTTTTTATGACTGATCATTAAAAGTGAGTTATAAAGGACTTCCAGCCTGCCTAGAGTACTCCACTTCCACCACACTGGTTCCACATGCTAGCCAACTTTTTAGTTATTGTAGAGCCATGTCAGGTCATATATTATTATTATTATTATTATTATTATTATTATTATTATTATTATTTCTTTCTTTCTCTCTCTCTCTCTCTCTCTCTCTCTCTCTCTCTCTCCCCCTCCCTCCCTCTTATTCTCTCTTTCTTTACTTTTTTGGGGTACTGTGGATTTGACTCAAGACCCTGCCCTTGCCAGGCAAGCAATTATTCTACTGAGCTATCTCCCCGGCCCTTATTCTTTCTGATAACATATTTAAAAGCATTTTTTTTTAGTGCAGAGTCTATAATCTCTCACTACACAGATCGGACTGATATTATTTCTCTTGTTTTCTGCTTCCAAAGTGCTGGGAATACAGGTGCACACCACCATGTCCAATCTCATTCATATCTCAGAACGCCCCAGGCATGGTATTCTTTCTGTTAGAAATGCAATCTCTACCTTTCCTCTTGATGATTGGCACACTTTCTTTGTCTCAATCTAATCACTATTTTTTCAAATAAAGCATCATTCTTAAGACTTAGGTTTCTATATTTATCAAAATTACATTCAGTGAAACAAAGAGAGCTGATTAAGGAATTCTTTCTTTTTCTAAACCAGACAGTACAAGGAAGAAGTTGCCTTTGGGTCTGATTAGATCAAGGGTTCAAAAACACTGCCCTCTGTGTTCTGCCTCTTCTTTGTTCCTCCCACAGCTTAACTAATGATTTACTGTTATGCCCATCTCTCTCCAATTAGACATTGCCTTCAACCATGTGACAGGGGATAATGAAGGGATGGCCAGAGACTATTTGGTGAGCATGTAAGTTTGGAGAGTCAGCATGCAGTGTTGGTAGAAGGACACACAAAGTCGGAGTGGACAGAGAGAGCATCTCCCATTTTGTTTTTCCTCTTTTATTGTTTTGTTCTTTTATTTCTATATTTTTATTTGTTTGCTTTTTCTCTCTGATTATTATTATCCTCTGGTTTTACCCCTCTTCTTTTTCTTTCATGATTTAAATATCTAACCTATATTTTGGTTTACTTCTGCACATCCTCTTCCTCCCTTTTATAAACTATCTCACTTGATTTTATGAGTAAACATAAAATCTCTTCTCCTTAAGGTTACATCAGTACTCCTAGACTTTCTATTCCAACTCATCCCTTTTGTGTCCTACAATTACCCAAAACTTGGGCGATCTCTCTTTACTTTTCAGGATTATTCTTACTACATTTAACCTCATTAATCTCTCTATTCTACCCCTATCCCTCTATACTCAGCAAAGTAGAGTCATACTATAATAAGTGGAAAATTATTACATACATTTTCCAGGTACAAGTTGCATTATATTGTATGACTGTATAATTTGCTCGTATGGTTGAAAGTATCAGGATAATAGTTATGATGGTCTGTCAGTAGTCAGGCTGTGCTTCAGTCTGATGCTATTGCTGACTGTACTACTTTAACCTGGCTGTCATACTTGTTATAATCAGAATTCCTTTCCTGTATGATCCCTTGCAATTGCAGAGTTCATAAACATTGTCATAGTTCACTAACAGAACAATGGGCCCTGAGTCAAATAGATAGCAACTACAAACTCTCCACACATGGGCAAGGAAAATTTTGCAATAGAAATAAAGACAAAGAACCACCAACATCTAGAAGACATCCTGAAAAAACAGGAATTTCCTATGATAAACTTTATACCAGGGATAAAGCTCATTTAACATAAGAAATCTACAAGCACCAACGAAGCAAACAAAACAAAGTAAAAAATAAAAACTAAAAAATGACATGATGAAGAAGCAAAATGCAACCCAAATGCCTAGCCCACACAGGACACTTGCAGAACACAAGGAGATAGAGGAAATCAGAAGCAAACCACCAGAACTTTCTGAAAGCAGCTGAGAGAGAAAAACAAATGGAAGGAAGAGGCTATAGAAAAATAAATCTCTAAGATGCAAAAGGAAATGATCAAAATGAACATTAAAGCAGACACAGATTTAAAAAATAGAGGAACTCAGGAAAGTAATGGAAATGATGAATGCCAACATAAAAAAGAAATGGAATTAATGAAAGAGATGCAAACAGAAATGCAAGAAATTAAAAAGTTCATTGAATGTACATCTGACAAGTTGAATGAAAGCAAGGATATGTTGTGATGAGATATAGAGAAAGGATTGTAACCAGCAGTTAGGAAACAAAGATTTCTAAAATATAGCAAAACACCATGAAAAATCAGTCTAACAGCAACAAGATGAAAAGAACAGTGTACGATGGATTGGAGTCAGAGAGAATTCTGGACATAGCCCAAAAGCCCTTAAAAATCTTCACATGATGCTGAGGAAATAGCTTGATGGCCTAAGTTCCTGCCTAGAAAATTCAAGAACCTAAGTCAGTCTCTGGTAGTGAATTCCATGCCGGTCCTGAAATGTGGCATGGTGTTACACACCTGTAATCCCAGTGTTGAGGAGATTGAGACAGGGAGATCACTATAAGTCTGAATTGTGTAATGAGACTCTGTATCTAATTAAAAATTAGATAAAGAAGATATTTACAGAAATAATGGCAGAACACTTCCCAAACATGGATAAAGCGTTTGAAACACAAATAAATATAGTGTATAGAACCCCCAAAACACATGACCAAAGTAATCCTATGCCAAGATATATAATAATCAACATTCCAGATATTCAGCACAATAAAAAAATATTAAAAGCAGCTAAAGAAAAGAAACAACTTATCTATAAAAGAAATTCCATCAGAACCACAGCAGACTTCTCAATACAAGCCTTTGAATCAAAGAGTTTGAAGTATTTCAAGTCTTAAAAGCAAAAAATGTCTTCCATCCAGACTGATGTACCCCACAAAAGTATTACTGAAACTAAATGGGAAAAGAAGTTATTTCTGTAACAAAGAACAACTGAAGAAATTTATGACCACCTAACTAGCTCTTCAGAATAATCTGAACAATATAATAGAAAAAATCTACCAGACACGACAAGCAATTAAATAGAGGGGAAAGGTGGGGCCAACAACAGGACAAAACATGAAAAACAAACTAATACATATTTATCTGACAGATCCATAGGTTTTGGCCATTTGTCTTTTGGTTATATGATTTGGGTTCCTAGCCAGGGCTATTTGCCTATATGCATATCAGTTAGTATATACACTGCAACACTGAGGATGATGTCCTGCCTGAGCAGGTTGGAGACAAGTGCTTGAGTTGTGACATGTTCACTCTTCAAAGACGTGAGCGTTCATTGACTGTGTACTCTATGTGAAGCTCAGAGACTCCATTTCTGGGAAATGCTAAGATAGCAATACAGTTCTGTGGTGGGATTTACTTGCTTAAATAAATCTGAGGCCAGTGATACTATACTGCAGCGTAGGAAAAGGCGCATAGTAACTTGATGCAGACTGAACATCTGAGGCCTATGAGAACTTTGCATAGGGCAGAGATGCTGTGCCCTGTAGCCTTCCAGGATGTTTTTTTTAACAGATATTTGTTTAAAGTGAACTACCACCAGTGACCAAGTAAGTTAAGGGTGGAAATTTCTTCATCTAAAAATGAATCACCAGACTCAGGGTTACTTTCTCCTCTTCCATGGCCCCTCATTTTTCTAGGTGATTAATTTGGCACATGGCCACCTGTACACACACAAGGCTTGCTGCTGTGAGCCCAGGAGTTGTTGTTAGGACCCTTGATTGTACATGACAAACTCAATTTAAGAAAGCCTCCCAAAATAGTTGATTGGTTCAGGAAACTGGAAAGAATGATGGTGTAGATCACATAATTAAAGAAGGTACTGCAGGCCAGATATTTGAGAATCAGGATATATTTTTAACCATAATTTTCTCTCTGTTCTCTCATTCTAACATATCTGATTTCATTCTCCTCTCTTGTCTAAGATTTCATATCCCAGATATCCTAGTATAATAAATCTTGCTTCTTTTTCCTAACATGCAGTTTTTATCCTTAGAGAAAGATACGATTAGCCTTATTTGTCTGGGATCCCCTGCTGGACTTATCCTGAACACAGGAGTGGGTGACTGCAATTTATTATGGTTATTTGTCGCAGGAGTCCATCATGGCAAATGTATTCATACTGTGCTGGTTATAAAATGTTTTCATAGTATGCCTGGAAATGGAATCTTCTGACTGACTGAATATGGATCATCTGTCTTTCTCTGTGAGCCAAGAATAGGTGTAGCAGTGCACATGGTACTGTTTTGTAGAGGGGGAAATACATACTAGGGAGTTAAAAATTTTTCCCACCAAAATACATGTATATTTAGTAACCAAATCCACTATAAGTTAGTTTCTGATTACGTGGCTTATAACTAATCCTCCCAGTGGGACCATCTGTTGTTACTTATAAGAGTAAATTGTTGACTTTCCTCCTGTTTTCAGTTATTTACCTAATATATGCTGAACTACCTGTTTTGTTTTCAGACAGAAAATATTATCTTTACCAGTCTGATGTCAGGAGGCTGTTTTGGCTCTGCTCAAAGGAATCATGACTGACTTTTCTTCCAATGACAGATATGCAGTCCCTCTTCCCTTCCACCTAGATTTCCATCTTTATCAGCAACACCTCCCCAGTCATTTTGCCTACTCTTGGTTTTCCCCACTGTTCCTTTTGTTTATTCTTAGTCTTTATTACTGTTCTCTATTTCTAACCAAAGAAATGTTTAGAGAGATCATCATGTCTATTTAACAGATGAAGAGACAACAGCTTGTAAAGTTTAAAGTGGTGTGCTTTAGGTCACACAACTGACAGTTGTCAGAAGGCAATTTGTAGAGCATTTTGACTCCAAAGTTTAGGTTTCTTCCTCTTCCCTGTTTCCTTTAAGTGTTCCTATATCATATATTCAAATATTATTGGCCCACTCTCATCATACATCACAGTTTGGAGAGGAATAGTGATAGTGACTTAGAGTTCACTTTGGAGAGGTGAATCTTGAGTTGTTTCTGGAAGAAAATTCAGGCCTTTGATGGACGTGGCAAAAGAAAAAAGGAGGCTATTCTAAAGACAAATGTGACCCAAGCAAAGGAATTGAATGAGTGGCTTCTATCTTCTCTTTTTGTGTCACAACGCCAGGCTAGAAATAGCGATAACAATTACAACAGCTTGAAGGAAAGTGATACTGAAAAAACCAGACAGCAAAGTGAGCAGCTGCTATGCCACAGGCACCGCTCTGAGGAAGGCTATGCATTTTCTTGTTCAATTTTTGTAGTGATCCTGTTAGGAATGTAATATCATTATCTCCATTCTCTACTGCAGAGGAAACAGCAACTAGGAGGTTAATTAACTTGCCCAATCACATAGCTTATAAAAAGTAAGGTATACATTCAAATATTCTATGGGGACTTATTAGAATACAATGACTGATGGAAAATCCCAGTTCTATGTTAAGTCTAAGGCATTTAATATTTAGACAAATAGTGGTGATAAGCTCAAGTACCTATGCAATAGGGTAATAGTATCACTAAGGTCTTCTCAAGGGTTAAGAACCTAAGTTTGCAGAACAAAAATTAGAGAAAAGAAAGAGATACAAGATTAGCCAATATTTTGGCCTTAGCCCTTCAACGTTAGTGAGGACTCAAGACATAAGAGAATCTGTACTGCAACATCCTATAACTCAGTGGTGTCCCAAATTTTGTGTTGAAGGAGATTATGGGGCCATAGAGGAAATGGATTGACAATGTATAGTGTGCCTAAGGAGAGGCACACTAGGTAGAGAGAAATCATTCTCTCAGGCTTTCACAGTGAGTAAACTGGTCAAGTAGTGGCCATGACTCATCCAGATGGTTGACACTGACAAAAGTTCTACAAAACGCTGGACATGGTTTCAGAGTAAAGCCTGAGGCAATTTGATTGACCTGGCCAGATACGAAAATTACATGTTTTGTCATATAGGTCTTGCTTTAACTTGGACTTAACCACCCAGCAGAAAAAGTTTAACCACAAGTCAGAAAAAGTAAATCTAGATTAGTATGCTGAACTGTAAAACGCTCAAATGACCAGCTTCTGCCATTGCCAGTTCTGCCGATAACCCACTGCAATTATGGATTATTGAACTATATATGCAATTACTTTGTCTTAGTTCAATAAGAAGAAATTTTTGTACCAATAGTATTTATAAATTTATCATGTCTGCATCTTGTACTCTGAACTATTACTATGAAGACAACAATATGCATTGCATCAATTATTGTGGCTGTCTTACTAACTTGTTTTTAAACTGTCTCAATGTTATTTCTTATTAAAAGTAATAAAAATAAAAAATAAAGAAAAATAAAAAGAAAAGCATTTTGACTATATCTTTATTGCTAGGAATTATTAGCCCATCATTTCTACCTTTGCCTTCCCTGTGTCCAGCTCGCTGCAGGAAGCTAAAGGGAAGGCCTTGTTTCCCTGACCACTGTTAATACAGCACCATTTGTGTCTTTATGCTTAGCACATGGTTCTTGGTGAATGTGATGATGGGCATGTGATATTACTCTGATGTGTCCAGATGCTTGTTAAAATGATAGCTTCTTTCACTAACATTCCTCCTGTTGTGGTTTATGTCTAGTTGTCCCCCCAAAGCCTCATGCAGTCATGGGCGAGGACTTCTATAGATTGAGACTTGATCCATGATCCACTGGGATTATGTAATTTAGTACTGATCTAGAGTTTGAAACTTGATCCATGATCCCTGGGATTATGTGTTTTAAGTACTTCTGGGATTATGCATGTAGCCTAAGGTGGATAGGCTTGGGCAGAGAGTCTGAATGTACTGTAAAGAGAGAGAGAGAGACAGACTGAAGCTGTTGCTCTCTGCTCCCTTGTTTTTTCCATTGCCTCTGTTGCCATTGTTGCTGTTCTGCTGCTATGAACTTCTGCTCTCTTCCATGTGCCACTCAGCCTTGGAGCCAGCCAAATATGGACTAAAGCCTCTAGTAACTGTGAGCTAAATAAACCTTTCCTTCCTTCATTTTGAGTGTCGGGTATTTGTCCCAGCAACGAGAGAAAAGTAACTAAGACCCATAGTCTAGGTTTTCTAGAACTGATTAGAGAGGTTGCAATAGGAAATGTGTGGAGGGTTAGGGAAATATCTTAGTAGAATAAGTGCTTTCCTGGCAAGTTTGGGGTCCTCAGTTCAATCCCTGGTACCACAAAAACAAACAAACAAACTACAAATGTGTAGGTAGCCAGGTAAACACTAAATCAACTTTATTATAACTCCACTACTATTACATAAGACTAGTACACTACACTACACTCTTAGAGAGATTTTTATGCCTCTGAACTTATATAATTACTTGAATCTGGAGATTTTAAACTGTCATATTGCTGGGAGAGATCCTAAAATGTCAATATAAAATTATACAGTATTAGATTGGACTGATCTGTGATACACCTAATTTTATAGGTGAAGAAAGTAAGCTCCAGAAGAGTTGAACTGTTCATGATCCTATAGCAAGTGAGTTAGAAAACTGTAACTTGATCTCTTGTATTCAGAACTCTAGTCTGATGTAATTACTTCTAGACAAAGATAAAAATTTAAAATGTGCAGACACTGCATGTAATCACCACTCAATGGGATATATACAGGTATGCATAGCCAGGTGTGTGCATTTATACATTCATCTACATAAACATGCGCAATATATACACATATATGCCTAAGAGACAGAGAGGAGGAGGGAGAAGACAAGGTAAAAGAAGAAGAGGAAGGAAAAGAACCAGAGGAAGGATAAAAGAGAAGAAGGGAGGAAAAGTAGGGGGAAAATGAGACTAAGAAAACAGAAACCTTCCTATTTACCATAGTGCACTTTATGGTTTCACCTCTGAGGGACTAAAATGTGAATCACAAAGAATGCTTTGAAATTTGAGGCTGTCATGAACTTCTCTGGAAAATCTGAAAAAACTGGAGGGTTACGTTTTGGAACTGAATTTGAAATGCTTTGGATATCAGTATTTTAAGTTCAGCGCCTTTTCTTTGAATCTAATGGATTTAAAAATGAACTAAATTTTAGTCACTGGAGACTAATTAAATGTTCTGTCACGACCTGTAGCTAAAGCTCCTTGAATGAATTCAATGTATACAGAGAGTAGCACAACTGTAGCACTGGTGAAACATGTTCACAGAATTGATGTACTTCTCAGTAATGGATAATGGAACCTAAGTGAAATGGAAGAAAAATGTGCAGTAAGTACAGATAGTTCCTTGAAAACAAAGAGAAGATATTATAATGGCTTATACAAGGATCCTTATAGTTTTAAGTTTTATTCCTGTACTTATTATTCCCTTAATTGTTCTTCTCTAGTTGTCATGGTCTCGAACAGTTAATAGATTCCATTCTCTTTTCAGATTAACCCAGGCTAATTGTTGCTTCCAAAGTTATGTTCTTAAAGCAATATTTTATGGGTTCTTGTCTAGATCAAAATATCTGAGACTTGTCATTGCCTTAGATATTTTGAAAGTAGAGGTTCTCAACTTTAAAGTTGGTAACACTGTGGGCAAGCTTGTTAAAATGCAATTTTTTTTAATGTTTCATAGTATGTCAGCTGTTTATATCTTTATCATAGTTTCTTTTTTATTGTTTAAATTTAACACGGGTTATGTTACATATTTTCATCATCAGATCAGTTTAGATTAATACATATAGGTATATAAGATTGATCAAACAATTAAACATTAACCCTTCTAAATCAACATTATTATTATTATTTTTCTTTTCCCCTTTCTTTTCTTTGAAAGTTGACATATTGCATATTGTCCTCACAATCGTTCTACAGAGTACAGTGTGTGGGCATGACCCACCTCCCTGTTGATGTTGCTTAGGAAAAAAAAGGAAAAGAATATACTTCTCTTTGGACTAAGAGGAAGCAGGTACATATACAGTCAAATGTTCTGCAATTGCAGTGGGCCACCAGTGAAGCTTGTGATGTTGGAGGCTATTGAATCTAAGCCTCCTAAAGCTCGTCTCACCAATCTAGCTAAAATGCAATTTTTTAAACATACTCCCAAAATAATGCATGGATCTGGGGTGATGTCCAGGAATTTATACTTCAACATGTGCTAGTATATTTCTAATGCAGGCATATCATGAACAATAGCCCCTTAAACCTAGCCTGCATGGTGAATTCCAGCTTTTTACCTAGAGGAGAGACTTCAAATGGTGCAAATTTAGATTCATGGCCGGCCAAAGAGGGGGAAGAGAGCAGTTTGCAAAATATCTGTAAGCATTGCAAACACTGGATGACATGACTGCCACAAAATTTATAATTTATGGTTGATGAAAATGAATTTGAGAAGTTATTCCACCATTTTTTGGCTTGTCTGATAGACATCTGGCACATTGGAATAGGGTCAGAGGATATGTGCGTATTTTTCATTTACTCATAATCTTGTGATAATCAACTACTGTGTTATTTTGAGTAAGAAACACCCAACTGAACGGCTTAGCAGAGTTCTGAGGATGGCTGAATGAATTTATTGAAGACAAAAGATCCACCCTAAGGGAGGCTGGCATCAATCAATAGGTTTGTAACTTCAGTGGAAAGAAGAAACAGGCTCATGCCTGTTTCTCCAGAGGAGTTCCAGTCTGTGCCTTTGCCTTTGCCTTGGGTTTCTGTTTCCTGGCTGTCAGTGCAGACTCTTCAGCTTTCCAACACAAACGCTTGGGCTTTCTGATCTGGTCTACATTGGAGCTCAACAGTGAGCTCCAGCAGGCCTTTGATTTTCAGCTGGCTCTTTAGGGTTCTAATGTGCACAGAACCCCTTTTGTGTTCTTCTATATTTGACCCTGATGGTGCCCACTGTAAGGCTATCTTGTAAAACCATATATGTTATAAAATATATAATATATATTATATATATTATATTAAACCTGTTTCATTAGTGAGCACTGACTGATACAGAGGTATGTAATTGGCTAGCCACTTAGTTTCTGGCACCCTTAGCTTTTCTGAACTCTAAGTTGGGAATAATACCTCCCCTATCTTTATTGATTTGTAAGGATTAAGAATTTGGAACCATGGAGCGCACCGCTGGGAGCTGAGCCTGCGCACCCGCCATGGGTAAGCTCCCTGCGCCCCTGTGCCCCGCCTCTGTGTTCCCGCGACTAACTTCCTGTCCCAGCCAGACCCAAAGCGCACCGCTGGGAGCTGAGCCTGCGCACCCGCCAGGGGTAAGCTCCCTGCGCCCCTCTGCCCCGCCTCTGCATTCCCGCGACTAACTTCCTGTACCAGCTAGACCCAAAGCGCACCGCTGGGAGCTGAGCCCGCACGCCCACTGGGTCAGGATCCTTGGCCTGCCTTCCCTCTCCCCCCCCTTTTTTTTTTGAACCCCTCCAGCCCAAGCTCCAGCACCGAACCCATCAAATAGCCCGTTTGGTAACCGATCTGGTCCACGAGCCTACCAGGACTACTCAATCTCAAAGCTCCGCCTCCAACTACAGACCACATTCACCAGGATTCACAAAAGCTAGCAGCCAGAGCCCCAACAAAAGAGTCAGGAACCTCTGTAGAAGAACCACCTTGGAGTCTCCAGACCAAACGCCCATAGACACAGCATGACACCACCAAAGTGCAGAGGTCGCTTCCATACAAAATGATACCAACAAGGAGTAGGAGGCAATCTCAGGACCCGTGCCCACCCAAACCAAATACAGAAGACACTGTCATGGAAGAAAATGAGAATTATACAGATGAAACCTCTGAATTGGTAGCATCTGAGGCAGACACACAAGTGCAGAAACTTATAGAGCAACTGAGATCAGAGATAACATCTGAAGTAAAAAAAGAAATACATGAAGT
>PVJA010014035.1:0-11291 GCA_004027025.1 Myocastor coypus
TCTCATTATTTCCTTTTAATTTTGAAACGAGGTCTTTTTGGTATTATGGCTAGTTCAGCCTGCCCTGGGAGTGGGGCTGGCGCAGCATGTGGTGCCGAGGATAGAACCGTGATCCATGTAGTTGCCTAAGCTTTCCTAAGCAGGTGCTTTAGAACTCTGTACCATCTTGCCAGCCCTGAAACAAGGTCATTCTGAGTAGCTAAATTGCTCAGGCCAGATTGGAATTTGCAGTCTTCCTGCCTCAGCTTTGCAGAGTGCTGGGATTACAGATGTGCATTACCACACCTGTTTATAGTCCTCTGAGCACAGTTTGCAAGAGTCTGATTTGAGCTGTCCTGGAGAGACGAGACACTGGGGGCTGTGACTGTCACTGGAAGTTCATTCCCTTCTGAGGAGGGCGAGGGGAGGGGACGGGGATGGAGAGGGGAAGAGGCAGGCGCGATCGAGCTTTGTCGCTTGGAGAAAAAGTCTCCAAGTCCACGTGGAGGGACAGGGCTTCTCTCCTTCCATTGGCCAGACTCTCTTTGGGGACCTTAAATCAGTGCTAAGCCTTCTCACAGAAGTTTGCTCTCATGTTATTTTAAACTTTAAATCTTGAGTGATTTATGATTTACTAATAGCTACAAATTCATGAATCTGGAACGGGATCAGAATTAGACCAAATGCTCTGTCACGCATGAAGAGGTATTTTTTCCCCTTTTCCTTCTTATGATCATCAATTTTATGAAGCAAATTGCCCAGAATAATTATTTCCAAGTGAAAATTGTTTTCTGTAATGCCTCCGTCTCACAATTGTGTGTAATAACCATATCTATTTATTTTTTCTTAAGTAATCATGGTATTTCCATCAAAATTCATTAGAAGCTGCTCCTAGAAGGACATGCCTTTAAAATATTCAAATTTATAGTTAATGTTTTATTAACCATATTTAGCCTATAATTATTTTTCTAATGAAAATTATCCCGACTGCACTGTTGGATGTTATGAAGCCAACAGTTCAAACAAAATCCAGGGAAACATTTATGCACGAAGGACTGCACATTTGTCAGCTGGAAGGAAGGATTTATGTGCTATATAATTAATGGTTGCCTGGGTTTGACAGTCCATATTTTACTTCAATGCATTATTTACACTGGAGGAGGCGTGGTGGCTCACCCTTTAAAAGGTTAGGAAAACATGAACGGGCGCACGGTCTGAGTAGCAGGGTTGTGCTGCAATGGGCAGTAGTGTGTAGGTTTGTACAGAAAAGCTAGACATTCTGGATGCACGCGCAATACATACTTGGTACCTTTTTTGTACTTGGTATCTTGTAGATGCTACACCAATTAACATAAGTCCATGTGTACGCATGCAGCAGTATCTCAGTTTGCGAGCTTAGTTCTTCAGTTCTGGGTGTGCACTGGATTGGTTCAGAACAGAACCACATCCAAGGTTAGTTTCGGTGTCGATCTGATGGGGAAATTATTTTGGTTCCTGGCCAGCTCAGTTTGCAGCCAGAGTCAAAGAAAGAATTGAATTTGTGTACTGGGACACTGTCACAATTTGTATCCCCAAAGCCTCATGCAGTCACGGGGTGGCTTCTGGGATTTGTGATTAATTCTTGATGCAGTGCTGGGATTGTGGCTGTGAGTGCGGGCACTTGCCCTGGGGCAGATAAAACCTGCATACAAATGTAAGGAGGGAGAGAGGCTTGCTAGCCACCTCAGCGGCTGCTGCTTCTCTTGGCCCTTTGCTATTTTCCACCACCATGAACTGCTGCTCGCTCTCTGCCATGTGTCACACTGCCTTGGAGCCAGGTGAGTACGGACAGAAACATCCACTCACTGTGAGCTAAGTAAACCTTTCCTTAATTTTGGGTGGCAGGCATTTTGTCCGAGAATGAGTGAACAATAAGACAGGTACCACCATGCTCTCTACATGTGTGAAAAGTTTATAATTTCCTTTGTGAGGCATGGAAGATACACCATAAAACAGTACAGTGACTCAGAAGTGAGCCCAGTAGTATACATATGATTTGTATATGGAATGTAGTGTGCATGTTACACACCTCAAGGGATGGCACCTTGATTAGCACATGGCTGCTGGGTGCACACATAGCATTGAGTGTGTGTCCACACTCAGACACTCATCATTCTAAGACTCTTCACCTGCTCGACATCTCTGGAAGTTCTGGTGCCAGAATGCTGGGGAACTCTGCATTTGTGGAGAGTGTAGCCGTTAGCGGGTTTGTTCACATTGCTGGTAGTAAGCTCAGAACTCTGTCTTGAAAGCATGTCGGTTTGGTTTGTGAGAAGCACCAGCCATGCGCTCTTTTGTACAATATTGTTGGTCACCTCTGGGGTCATCTAGAAAGCCACCAAAAAGCAGCAGTGGATATGTCATTGTAAGGGTGAATCAGAAACCTGCTGCTGGCCAAAGATGGATGGATTGACGCCCAGGGCAGGCCTGGTCCTCACACCAGGAACAGCAGCAAGCTGGACTCTCCTTGCCCAGGCCATGTTGCTCTGCTAAAGAGCCAGGTCCTGGTTGCATTCGCCTTTGCACCAGAGGGAGGTGCTGTGTTCGTTGATACATGCAGCTGGAGAGGGGCTGGTGGCTTTGCTTATACTTAGAAACCGTTCCTCGGGAAGGGACAGTTCACACACAGGATGTGTTCCCCATCATGGACCTACTCTGGCTAGTGACAGATGCCAAGGCACTATAGGGACGTGACTAGGATTAGGGACGCATCTAGCAAACACTGACTTAGTGAAAGGAAGCTTCTGAGGAGCTGTTTCAGGGCACGGAACACCTGGCCCACCCCTGAAGAGCCAGCATCAGTGCGGAGCTCCCTGTGCTCCTGGATGCTGGCATCAGCTTGGTGGAGCAAGGGGTCTGCAGCCCCATGTGCCAGCTTCTTGATACAGCAGTGACATGGAAGGCAGGTGAGGAAAAGAAGCCCCATCCATCTGGTCCTGTCCCTCTGCTTTGGTGGCATTCAGCTTCAAGTTCAGGAGGCTTGCAGAAGCAGCGGGGTGCCCAAGGCTGCACCCTGAGCACCCAGATGCTGCAGAAGCACCCTGCTCCCCAGCACGCACTCAGGACATGCTCCCTTCCCATCCTATCCACTCCCCGAGGCCCCACACCTGTCACTTGTATGGGCCATCTTGCCTTTACTAGGGGAGAGAAATCCAAATTCTTCCACCACTCCACCTCCCTTACAGACCTAGTCGGAACCATTCCAAGAGGCTGGTGTTTCACCATTTGTTTTGAAGTTGTCTTCTACCTGTCCAAGAAAGCCATCTTCTACCTTTCTTCTTTTGCCAAGATTTGAAGACGGTGGGTGAAGATTGCTCCATGGTGCATCATCTAACCTCACCACGGGTGCAGGAGAACCCCACATGCACCTTAAGAGATGCTGCACTCAAGAACGGCGGGGGGGATGTAGCTCAGTGGCACAGCGCCTGCCTAGAAAGCGCAAGGCCCAGACTTCGATTCCCGGTACCAAAACACAAAATAGTAAAAAGACAAAAAAAAAAAAAAAAAAAAAAAAAAAAAAAAAAAAAAAAAAAAAGTCCCTTTGGAAAAAAAAAAAAAAAGAACGAGGGGGCCCCACTGAGTCGTCCCACAGCCTCCGCTCTCCCAAGCGCCCTCAGAAGCAGGCTTGGAGCCATCTTGCCGGACGACCCTGTAGAGCTGGATTAGGGATTAGGGACGGGATCCATGAAGGCCACACAGAGATGAAGGCCAGGCAGTAGCAAGAGGACACAGGAACTCTTCAGTCAATGGGATGGGGTGCCCTATCCCACCTGAGGTTCCCAGACCTTCCACCCCAGAGCCCCACGGCTCTGTTGTCCTGGCCCAGACATCGATCGCCTGCATCTATGACTCGCTAACAATTTTCTAAATTATTTCAACATTAAATCTTTTCTCTAAGAAACTTGGTGTTGGGAGCATCTCTCCCTCTCTAGGTACCACGCTGAGGTTCATGCGGGGAGTCACGTCCCTGGAGCTCTCTGCTTTCCAGGCCCCAGGATCTTGGCAGCCTCGGAGCTCAGAATCATTCATCCCAGAGTGGTGTCCCTTCCCAGCAGGTGGCAAGGCTCATCCCAGGCTACGAGTCTCAGCCCCCACCTAGTGGGAGCCTAGAGGCTCAGTGTCTTTCCAGCTCCTGCAGATCTCGGTGCCTTACGCGGCCTTGCCCAGGTGGAGGTTGTGGTGGTGACCATCAAGGGTATACAGGGAAGTGCCTTGGTGGGACAGTGTAGAAGGTACAGGCCAAGGAGGCCTGGGGCCCCAACCACAAGGCAGGAGGGACATGGCATTCTTCTGAGGTTGTAGAAGCTTTTGCCATCCACAGAGTTTGGCCAAGGACGGCAGCATGAAGCTGAACACCTGTCACCATCACCTCAAGAACATCAGAATGTGTAGGGCCGAGGCTGGATGTAGAAGAACAGAACTGTATTACGCATGGCCACCAGGGTCTCCCCAGTGTGCTGGCTAAGTGGAAGCAGGAAATGTCACAGGCAGCCTGGCCATGGGAGGTCCTAGAAGAAGGACACACTCCTCCATGCCAGGGCTTTGAAGTCACAGAGCCAGAACTTGGCGCAGCACCAAGGTTCATGCTGAACGTGGCCAGCTGTGTGGCTATGTCTTGCTGCTCCTACAGAGCTCCCAGCTGCCCCTGGAAGGAGTGAGGCAGGCCTCCTGGTTCAGCCCCTAGGAGTGAAGCTAGAAGAGACACATGGAGCTAGGCACGGGGGGACACATTTGTAACCCCACACTCTGGGAGGCAGAGGCAGGAGAGCTACTCATTTCACCCAGACTGGGGAGCTTAACAAGACCCTGTGACAAAATAAGAAATAAAAGAGGCTGGAAATAGAGCTCAGTATGAAGGTCCTGGGCTCAATCCATAGTGCTATTGTCTTAGTTACTTTTTACTCATTGCTAGAACAAATACTTGACATTCAAAATGCAGGAAGGAAAGCTTTATTTAGCTCACAGTTTGTGGAGGTTTCAGTCCATATTCAGCTGGCCCTAGGCTGAGTAGGACAGGACAGAGAGCATCCAGTTCATGGCGGTGGAACAGCAACAATGGCGACAGAGGCAACCGACCAACCAGGAAAGCAGAGAGCAACAGCTTGAGTCTGTCTCTCTGTCTCTCTTTAAATTACATCAGGCTCTCTGCCTTATCCTATCTGCCTCAGGCCACACCTATAATGCCCGGCAGTACTCAGACTCTAATCTCATCAGTACTAAAACATAATCCCAGTGGATCATGAGTCAGGTCTCAAACTCTAGAAGTCCCGACCCCGCGACTCATGAGGCTTTGCGGGGGACAACTAGACATAAACCGTAATAGCTATATAAAGGAGAGAGAGAATATTCAAGGAGATGGCCTTGCTCTATCTCAGTGTCCAGCGAGGACAACACAAGAGGCAGCTATCTCCAAACCAAGAGTGACCCTCACCAGCTACCAGATGTGCCAACACTCAGATCTTAGATGTCCAGGCTTCAGAACTGCAATAAATAAATGTCTGCCCTGCAAGCCCCAGGCAGTAGTCTACGTAGATGGGAGAGCAGTGGCCACTCAGGTCCTGGCTAACACCTCTATTTGGACACCATGTTTGAGAAGACAACCCCTCATGGCTCTGGTTCCACTGGGGCTCTGAGCTGAGGCCAGCGGCAGGGACACTGGGTCCTGCCTATGGTGACAGAGGCTGCATTTCCCCTTCTTCCATGCTGCAAGTGAGGCTGAGGCATGAGCGAGGCCCAAGTCGAGCTCCTCAGCTGGGATTCTCCAGGGCCGGTGCTGTGCGTCCAGGCTCATACTCTCTCACAGGAGCGGCTGAGCCTCCCAGGCGTGGACTCAGGGGTTCTGCCTTCTCCAGAACATTGCCACTCCTGAGGTCCTGCCCGGTTGGCCTGCAGTGACAATAGCATAGCATCCTGTGCATCTGGGTGACAGCCAGTTGTTCCTTGTGGCCCCAGAGCCTGGATGGTCAGGGCCAAGAGCCAGGAGCCACAGTCCTGAAAATGCCCCTCCTGTGGATCAGAGGAGAGAAAACAAATGATGGATCCCGAACTGTGGTCCTGAGTCATACTGGTCACCTCACCCCTTGGTGTTGGTGCTGCTGTTAAAGATTTTACATCATGACAAGTGTCTCCTTTAGTTTTCATAATGAATTTTTTTGGGAGACAGGGTCTCACAATGCTGAGCAGGCTGGTCTCAAACTCCTGCTGGTCAGCACTGTTGCTGATGGCCTGGGCATGTGACCAGGCACATAGGAGGGGAAATCCAGCCTGTAATGATGTCGCTCCAGAGTAGCCTGCTGGTGCTAGAGCACATGTCAGGCACCTACAGTGGCTCCGTACTAACGCCCTGAACGACTGCTCGGAGGATAAAACCAGGCAAGGCCATGACTCAGATACACAACTTGAGGATTTGGACTCGGTTAACAAAAGCTAAACCAGTGTTTATGATGTAGCAGAAGGGTGTGGTCTTGCATCTTCCTAAGTCACATGAACAGACCTGTGTCCCACAGCACGTGGGGGACAAACACAACCAGGACAGGGCTGCCGTAGAGCCCAGAGTGCTTCCTTGTGAACTCCATGGCTTGTGGCTCCATGCTTGGCATGGTTGTGTTCCTATTCCTCTAACAGGTGTCCCAAAGTACAGAGACCCACAGCGCAGACCTCCACATCCCTTGGGCCATTGTCCATGAAGAAAAGGAGCAGGGAATGGGCCTGACAGCTGGGTGGTACAAGGGCCAGGAATGATTTCATAGGCAGCCAAGCCGAGCCTTGAAAGGGCAGTGAAGAAAGGGAATTTACTTAAGAATCCTGCCAGAAAATCAGCTTTCACATAATGTCCAGGGAACAAAGTGCTCATTCCAAACAAATTCAGTCCACCCAGAAATTGGACAGCGGGTTAGAGCACACAGACACATGCACGCACGCACGCACACGCATGCGTACATGCACCCAGGCTTGGGGAAGGGATGACCCAGCCCATGCAAAGACTAGCTCCACGTGAGTGTGGGCGGGGTTGTTTGTCTTTTTCAAAGAGCACAAGAAAAAGCTAATTCTGAGGCCCCTGACAACGCTATCTTCATCTCCTGGGAAAGATCAAGAGCTCAGGCAGTAAAAAACAAAAAGGGCTAACCAAGTAGCTCAGTGGACTAAAGCACCTGCTTAGAAAGCAGCAGGGACCAGAATTCAATCTTCAGCGTGCTGTGCAGGCCCCACCCCGGGGACGCACTGACGCAGAGCTTGAGACTGGGCGTGGTGGCGTGTACCTGTAATCTCAGCACTCGGGAGGCTGAAAACGGGAGCATCACTAGCAGTCTGATCTGTGTGCTGAGGCCCCGTAGACCCTGTACTAAATACATTTTGAAAAATAAAAATAAATGAGCTCAGACAGGACAAAGCCATGCTACTGTGACACCTGGGCTGTGACAGGGGTCAGAAGCAGCCCGATCCATGCACAGACGTGCCCACACTGGCCAAGGCTTACAGGAAATCCCTTCCTTCTTCCCTGTCGCTGTCACTGAGGACGCCGAAACCTCAGGCTGTCCCATTTCAGCTGTGAGTGCCCTGCCAGCTGGTCCCAGCCCCAGAGGCAGGACCAGCATCCCTGGGCAGGTATGGCAGCCTTCCTAGTGACCCCAAGACCAGCTGAATGGGCACCCTGCCCCATTTTCAGGCGATCACAATACGTGAGGAGCTCACCCAGGAGCAGAGCCCAGCATCTTTGTTAGTTGTTTTTCCCACCCTGAATTAAAAAATTGAATTATACACTCAGCCTAGTTACTGAGCCTGTAAAGTTTATTAAAGTTTATCGACCATGTGCCCGTGCGTGGGGCCCCGCTTCAATCGCGGTTCCCAAGATGCAGCATTGAATTAGGAGGCAGCGCTCGCCACGGCTCGGTGGACTCCAGCCGAGCTACAGGTAGCTGAAGTCTCCTTCAATTAGACATAATCATCACTCACAGTCAATAATTGTGCTAAGGGCTGCTTTCAGATCTGCGAGGGACTCGCATTTAATGTACTGATTCAGCTTGTCTCGGCCAAATTCACTGTGTACTAAAACCAAAGCAATTTAGTTCTTGCCTACGGCCTTTTTGGCAGTTCATCTAGCGCGGAGCACTGTAAGGACTCCGAGATACAATTTAATCGGAGACATCTGTGCAGAGACAGGACCTTTCCCTAACAGGCGCGAGGAAGGGCTGGCTTAGCCCTAGTTCTGTGTGAAGAGCCAGGCCTTATCTCACCCTGAAAAATAAAGCATTTAAGATACAGTAAACAGCCAAATCAAAAAAATATTTTTTCTCCCTCTGGTTTATGAAATGCACGCTGGAGCTACCGACAGCCTCCTGCTTCAACCCACAGAAAGCACTTGAGCCATGATCCCGGGATTAACCATTTAAGGATATTACACTTATCACAGGCTGCAGCTGACGGCCGAGATCTTTATTAAAAATAGGAAAGTGAATCACTGGCTCTTTGTGAGTTTGCAGAAATATGGAAATTCCTGTATGTGCAGCGCCGGCCCAGTGGTGGCAGGGGAGCCACTGACTGTCGATCACCCGGTGTGTGCCTCAGAGTGGCTGGAAGGCGGGTGTGGCCCTTGTAGGGTATGCTGTCCCCAGCCTTTGGGGGCGCCTCCAGACCACTGGGCGTGGAGTGGCTCCTCACGAGGAGGACTCAGGGCTTGGGTGCTGGGCTGTGCCCACAGGCCCTGTGCTGTTTGTGCAAGCACATCTGTTTGTCCTTCCAGAGTCATGGGAGTGCAGAAACACTGCACGCTAGGAGCAGTACATCAGTGTCCAGGGTCACGTGTGGGAAATGCAGGTGTCATGCTAAGACTGCCACACAGAAGAGGAGCTTGTGTCTCTGAGGCCAGCAAAGACTATGTTCAGTTCCTGCGCCTAAATGCCCACAGGCCACAGACAGGCCTGGTGAGGCTGTGGGCTGGGGGAGCTGTGGCCTGGGAGAACAGCACAGCCTGACCCACATCAGTGAGGCTCATGGGATGGAGCTGGAGTTCAGCGTGCAGGGTGGGCTCCCCTTGGCTGGGTTTCTGGAGCCCATGGGGCAGGCTGCTGGTAGCTGAGTGTGCAGGGCATGGAGGTGGGTCCAAAGCCAGCCCCACACAGGTACACACAGCATACCAACACACACTGTTCACGCCCCACATATGCACGCTACAGCAGCACATATTGCAGACATCGCACGTGGACATACTTCATAGTGCATCCCTCGTTCACACTGTGCTCACAGCATGTGCACAGCGTACACACGTGCATGCCACACACGTGTGATACACACTCACACTATCGACAGATACACACCCTGCACACAGCCCACACCACCTCTCACCCCACACATATTCACCTATACAACAAGTGCGATATATACAAGGCAGTGCATATAACACACGTACACACACTCCACATGTCACCCACACACCAAGCACCACACACACCCAGTATGTCATAAACACCAACATCTCATGTAGCACGCCCATACCATAAATACACCCCGTTCACAGAGTATACACACCACACATGTCACACACAGCAGCTCATAAGTGCACACCACATAATAGACCCCATGGCCACAGTGCTATACACCATATACCCACAATATATGCATACACCAACTATCACATCAAACACCAGCCCCCACCCCACACTCACCTGCCTCATGTCACACACACACACACACATGCACACAGACCTGCCCATGAGTCATTGCTCCAGCAATCTTTGCTCCCCTCCACCTCTGGAAGGACCAGGCCTGCCCCATGACAACAGCATGCCCCTGCCTCCCTGGGGTCTCCAGAAACCAAAGCTGACCCACAAACACCTGGGTGCAATGATGTTCCTGGGGTCCTTGGTCCCATGGAGAGTCCACAGGACACTGGACAGACCAGGACTCTCCTGACCTTCCCTGTGGGCTTCTTGCCTCTCTTCTGCCAAGAAGCCACTGTCTGCCGTGCCTATGCAGGACAAGAGCCCGGTGGGGAACTGGGAGGTGAAGGCCTGGGGATGACCCATATCCGGCTGATTGCTGCCTCCATCAGAGCGCTCCTGGCTGCTCATCGTTACTGCAAGGCTCACTTTTCTCTTCAGCTGATCACAGCAAGAGCTGGTGGCTACGGGGTCCATGGGAAGGGGCATGCCACCCTCACTCTTAGCTCTGGACTTCTGCAGGTGGCTTTTACCTGACACCTTCAGACAACACACTGAGCAGGCCACCACCAGCTAGAAAAGTCCCACTCTGAGTAAAGCTAGCAACTTGGAATGCTGATCCAATCCAAGCAGCAATACCACCAAATCCGCACAATGCCTGCTTTCTGCATGTGCCTCAGGTTTCTGAGCTTGGAAGTCCCACTCAACTGAAAGTGGGACAGGAGAAGGCTCCCACATCAGCCTCAAACACCAGCTTAGTCAAGACCGTTCTGTCCTGTTCACAACCACTGTGTTTAAAAAACAAAACAAAACAAAACAAAAAAACAGGTATGCCAGTGGAAACTACATGCATTTCCATGCACCTGCACTGCCTACCCACGTGGAGAGATGGCTCTGGGTATCCAGGAGACTGTGCAGCTCATCACACGCTCAGCTTGGGGTGGAGCTTGAAGGTTCTAGCAAAATCTGTGTCTTTGAAAGAGGACAGCTGTTCTCAGCAGGACCTGAGAGGCAACATTTAAAAGGCTTTTTCTCCCAACCCCGCTGGCAGTGGGTGAAGCAATCTGCAAAGGAGCAGAAACCAAGACAAAAGTGGCAGTCCAGCAGACTATAAAAATGTCACTATGCACCAACAGAACCCAGCGCCAGCTCTTGGGCGAAGCAATGAGCATCTACCTCCAGCAGGACAAGTCTCTGGCCTGCACCACCTGTGGTGCTCTCAGGAGGTGCTGGCTGTTGGACTCTCCTCCTCTTCAAAGAATCCTATCTCCTGCATGCTCTGGGAGCCAGCGAACAGATGCAGTGGGCCAGAGCCCTGGCTGAGGCCGAGGCTCTCCCAGAGTCCAGAGCCCAGACCTCCACTGGTCCCGTCCAGGAGTGTGGTGTTCTGAGTGGGGAGAACTCAGGGTCAGGCTCCAGGGCTCCAGGCCCACCTGCCACACAAGAAGGCTGGGCTGCTCTGCAGGTGCAATGCAGAGCATCAGTATGAACACAGCACTGCCCTCTAGGAGGGCAGCTGCAGGGCTCCAGAACATCAGGAGCAAGAGCGGCTGACTGGTAATGCTAAGTGCTTTTGCCTCTGCTGGGGAAAGACAGGCCTGGGCCCAGCGGGATGGC
>PVJA010014035.1:11391-48330 GCA_004027025.1 Myocastor coypus
GAGCATCATGCACCCGTGATCCATTCACCTCCAAAGTCCCACTATGACCTCAGGAGGCTTTGGGGGAGGCATCTAGATATAAACAGTATTGCTTGTCTTCCCAGTGGAAGTAGGACATCCACTGTCCCCAGACAAATATTGGAGCCCATGCAGTGCAGTATTCCAGGGCTCAGTACAGAGTTCTGCATGTCAGGCTTCAGGCCTGGGCGAATCCATCAAGGAAAGGATGGGGGTGGGTGGATTGTACCAGTCTGGAGCTGCACTTGACTGTCCTTCCATCCAGAGAAATTCTGTGCATGTTCCTGGTCTCAATTGCTTTTCTCTACCTGCTGGGACAAAATACCTGATGCTACAAATTAAGGCAGGAAAGGTTTACTTAGCTCACAGTTTGTGGGGGCTTCAGTCCGTATTCAGCTGGCTCCAAAGCACATGGCAGAGGGCAGCAGTTCATGGTGGTGGAAAACAGCAAAGCAGCAAAAGCAGAAAGGCAGGAGCAGTGGCAACAAGAGCAGCAGAGAGCAAGCCTGTCTCCCTTGTGTGGCATTCAGGCTATCTGCCTGGGCCGGGCATTAGAGCACTCACGCTCGTAATCCCAGCAGCACTCATTCACACCCATAGTCCCAGCACTGAATCACAATTAATCACAAATTCCTAGACGTCCACCCCATAACTACATGAGTCTTCGGGGGAACATCTAGACATAAGCCATAACAACTTTATGCAACGCACTGGGGACAAGTCATCTTGGAGGTTGCATAGCCAGCTTGCATAGCTGGCATGGTGCAGCTCTGGGTCCTTCTGGCCAGGGTGCAGGCCTTTGATCTACGCAAACAGCAAAGCTCACATCAGCCCCATTCCTGTGGGTTTTGCCCCAACTCTCTGCTTTCACGACTAATTTCTCCATAAGTAGTTTATCATGCCATAGGGGAGCCCTCCTTGGTGAAAAGCAGCCCTGTGAGAGGATGGAAATGCTGGGCCTTTACCACTCGCCCCATTAGAGGTGCCACGCTGAAGTCATTTCTTCTCTACGCATGTATTCTTCAGCTAGTTGTCCTCTGCGGTGCGCATCTCATGATTGGTTTTTTGTGTATTTGATGCAGGGTCTCACTACACAGCTCAGACGCCTGGTGACCCTCCGCCTTCTAGCCTCCTTAGCAGTGGGAATACAGGCATGTGTCGCCATGCCGGGACTCTGTTGCCAGCTCAGTGTGCCTTGGGGGCGGGGCCTGCATGGTATGCAGGACCAGGGATGGAACCCCGGTGCCTGCACTTGCCAAAGTAGGCACTTAGTCTACTGAGCTATCTTGCCAGCCCATGGTTGGTATTTTTGATAACAGTGTCTTGTGGTGCCTAATTCTGCAACTTCCCAGGCGGCTGAGGAACAGGAGGCCCTGTATTCCAGGGAGCATCTTGGAATAGGGAGCACGGCTTCTACATTCTGCTTTCTGAATGGGCTGCTGATTTTTGCTGTTGTTTTGTCTTATTTATTGCAGAATTCAAAGAATTGGGCACCCATGGGAGAAACCTGAACTTGGGGATCCGAGTTACTCAGCCGTACGTGTCCACGTCAGCGGAGCTCTCTTGGTGAGGGTATGACTGCAAAACAGGCTCTGTCACTCTCGAGTTAGTTTCAGTTCATGTTTCTCTTGGTTCCTTTTTATTAGTGCGTGTCTACAGCACTCCATGATTACGCTCATCCTGCACAGGTAGCACAGGTCCACCGCACATTCTGATCCCTTTCCTAAATCCCTTCTCCCTCCTCCCATATCTTCGTCACTCTGGGCCTTGAACTCACCGTGTAGCCCAGGCTGGCCTTGAGCTCATAGTGATCCTCGTGCCTCGGCCTCCTGCAGGCTGCAATTATGGGCCTGCACCCCCAGGCACCACTGTTCTATTTTAAAAGAATAATGGCTTGACAACCCACACATGTGTGTAGGAAATGCTTCTTTTAAACTTCAGAAGTTATTTGATTGAAAACAATAGAACCATTAGTAAAATACTACCATGACTTTTTAATAGTAGCAATCTTTTTAAAACTTTTAATATTTCTACTGCCTTTTTTATTGCTAATTAACTTTTTATTTCTTCTGAGTAAGAAATAGGAAGGTGCAGGCAATACTGGCACATGCGCAGAGTGGTACTCTTTCTTTTGGTGTTGAGGGTGATTTTTCTATAATATACGGTCCCTCTGCATTTATTTCAGGAGCTAGCTACTGGGAAAGCAAAATGAAGTGATGTGGGAAAATAAGATCTGATCAAAAGATAGGGTGAGCTTTCAAATTTAGAAAATATTCCAAGAAAAGAGACCTTCTCATTCATTCCTCAAACTATTACTCATGGGCTGAGGAGATAGCTCAGCAGTCTAAATGCCAGCCTGGCAAACACAAGGACCCAGGTTCGATTCCTGGTACCATATGTTGTACCAGATTGGCTGTGCTGACCGCTGACCCTGAGCATGGTGACACAAGCCTGGAATCCCAGTGCTGGGGAGGCTGAGACAGGAGGATAACTATGAGTCTGAGCTGTGTAGTGAGACCCTGGTACCAAATACATACATACACAAATAAATATTGTCCAAAACTATTATTCTTGCTTGGATCACATTTATCCCATGGTTCTCGTCTCTTTCTGAAGCAGCTCTGGAGTCTTTTCCTGGGTGACTTTCATTGTGCTATTGTGGCTGCCAGTGTCTTGAACCGATGAAAATGTTCAGAGCAATTTCTCCCCAGTAAAAACCTCACGTGTGTCCTAACCTTCCATTGCCACCAGATCTAACCTTGTGTGACTCCTGGCTCCTCTCCGAAGTTGGAAGGACTGTGCAAGGTAGCATGTGAAGCAGCTCACTTCTCCTAGGTATGAATATTTCAAAGCCAGAATCAGAACATGAAGCCACATCCAATATCCTCACTTCTAAAAAAAAAAAAAGTCCTAATTAAGGAAACACATATGAATATTTCATTTGCTCCAAGACTCTGGGAAGCAGTGCCCAGATAAATAGTCTGTTAAGAATAGTGGCTCTCGTTGGTCCTGATGAAAGGATTTACAGTAGTTCTTCCCATTTGAAGAGAGTTTTGAGAAAAAATAAAAGGAAGAAAGAAGATCCACTCACAGCTCTGCAGCAGCCAGTACATCTCAAGGGGGTCAGTGGCAAGGACCTACCTAGCAGAGCCAGCACCACGCCGCTGCAAGAGCTTGGAGCCTCGACCTTCGGGCCAGCTACACCAGGAGACGCCTCTAATTAGGAGGAGCATCAGCTGACTCTAATTCCAGCCGGATCGTTATCATTAGGTCAGCACTAACTAATTGATGTTTATGCAGCACAGGATTGTGGATCACGATACACGTAGTTTAGCTTAACAAACTCGGCTGACCCGAGAAGCCAGTGACATCACTCGGGTGCTGCTGAACGGAGCTGCTGGATTAGAGGAGGGGCTTTGGGGGTTTAAGCCTGGCTCCATAAGGAGAGCTGGGATTTTGCCAACTCAGAGTCTTACATCAGCCGGCAGCTGACCCTAGATCTGGCGCCAGACCTGCGTGCCACCCAAGCCCGCCCCACATAGACCCGAGTTTCTGGAAAGTTCTGGGAACTTTCTCCAACCTTTTTGGATGACAAGTAGCTATGTCAGCACTCCTTCCAATCTGAAATTATCTTTTCTTTCTTCCTTTTTTTTTTTTTTTTTAAGCCGGATATCGAACTCAGGACCTTGTACTTCCCAGGCAGGCACTTATGCCACTGAGCTGTCTCCCTGGTCCTCAAATATGAAATTGTCAAGTAAAAGTGAACTACGCTGCCCAGGTAGGGTCCATTTCTAGCTTTTCGCTTACCAGCCTTTGGACGTCTTTTTACAATGAAGTGTGAAGGCACACAAGCCTGTGACACGGGAGAGGAGCAGGAGACAGCCCTGGATCACTTGGACCTCCAAACACAAAAGAGAGGGGAAGAGCTGTGGTGCTGAAGGGTACATTGGTGTCATCAAGGTGGGGATAGCCAGTGACTTCACAGTGACAACCCCTGGGACATTTTTTTAAAAACACAAACACAAGTACGTGAGATTGAACCCAAGGCCTTCACACTGAGCTATAACCGCAGCTGTTTTATTATTATTATTATTATTATTATTATTATTATTATTATTATTATTATTTTGAGGTTGGGTCCCCCTGAATCATTGAGTTGCCCAGGCTTGGATTCTAGGCTCAAACTTGTTGTCTTCCTGCCTCAGCTTCCCTGAATGCTGAGCTTCCAGGCATCCACCAACATGCCTAGTGTACAAGTGTCTTCAACTGTGTAAATAAGAAACTTTTGACCAAGGGACTCAACACACACTGTCAAAGCTATTGCTATTTATCTGTGACTCACCATGCCCCAGTGCTCAAAGCAAATTCATGCAGCCTGCACCACCTGTTTGTTCTGTAAGTGTGTCTGGGAGTGCAGGGAATGGGCTGCGAAGGAGATGCCCCAAGGTGCCCTCAGGGCTTCCTGTGCCCACAGGAGGCAGTGGGGACCATGCCAGGCATAGAGAGGGATGCAGGGCCAGGAGCACAGAGTTAGTGCTAAGCTCCATACCGCTAGCATCTGCCCTGGTGATGGTGAAGGGTCCTCTAGGGGGCGCCAGGTTCTGGGCCCCACTCGGATCCTGAGCTTCCTCAGCAGCCCTGGCTTCTCCCTCAGGAAGCCGAGGGGAGCTTACACAGGCCACCCTGCAACTGGACCCCCCCCCCCAACAGGTGGATGGATACACACCAGGACCTATCTCCCCTTTTCCTGACACGCAGGAACTCGAGGCTTCCGGTCCCTCTGTACACCCCACCTTCACTCCCATCTCTCCTTCTACCTCTCGCCCCACCACAGAGCAGCCAGGCTTCATGCCCAGGCCTCTGCCTGTCCCCAAGACCCCACTGATGAGCAGACTCATGGGCCACACTCACGGCTGGAAAGTCAGAGCCTAGTCTGCCAGGCACAGCAGCTTCTGAAGGGACCCACAGCCCCAGCAGGTTGGCATTGGCCGCCCTGGAATGCAAAGCAGCCCAGCTGCCCAGGGCCAGTCAGGGTGATCCCTAGTCATCAGTCCAGCAGTTCTCAGCATTTCCCACCTAAGTGTGATCACACAAAAGGCTCCATACAAATGTTTATAAACACTCAATTGTAATGATGAAACCACGGAAGGGTGAAGTGCCTTTCACAGGTGAATAGACAAACTGATGCATATCTGTATGACAGAATATTACTCGGAGATATAAAAATTATTTTTAAAGAAGAGGAAAGAACTATGGAGACACAGAGGAACTTGAGGCGGGTGTTACTACCGGAGAGCAGCTCTTTTGAAAAGACTGCATCCTGTGCGATTCCAAAAATGAGACTGAAAGAAAAGGCAAAAAGAGGAAAAAGATGAGTATCCTCTCTCAGAAGACCAGGAGCATGGCTGTATGACATGCGATAGTGGACACGTGTGGTGTGCAGCTCTCAGGATCCACAGAAAAAACTCTTGTGTGAACTCGGCATTAATCGTAGTGTATCTGAGAGGGCTCCTCAGCTCTGACAACGTGCATGGGAGCCAGAATGCCAGCTGGGATCCTGAGGCATCAGCTGGGGACGCCAGGATGGCTGGGAGCACATTGCTTCTGGAGTGGGGGGATGGAAGGCCTTGAGTCAACAGATTAAGGAAGATCTGCCCTCATCGATGCAGAGCTGATCAGTGAGTCCTCTCAGTCCAAATAGAAGACTAGAGCTGGACTGGGACACGGCCTTCTCCTCCCCTTCAACTCTAGTGCCAGAAGTGGGGGCCTCGGGTTCCGGGGCTTTGTAGTGGAACTCTAACTGGTGGTCAATGTATTAGCCCCAGCTGAATTAAACTAGCATGGTGCTGGGTGCAGAGGCCCACCTGAGGGTTGTTGCCAGCAGCATAAAGGCGGAACAGGAGAAGCTGCCAAAACACCATAGGGATGCTGTGTGGAGAGGCAGTTGAAGCTGGTGAGAGCAGCTAGCTCTCTTGGGCAGTTCTGCGGAGGACCTGGCCATGCTGGCTTTCCCAGTGAATTTTGGAGCAGCGCTGGCCCTCATCCTGAGCGTCACTTCCTGGCTCTGCAGGGGCAGGTGGTGCACGGCTCAGCCTTATGGAAAAGCTTGTCACATTGGCTTTCCTGGTGGGAACTCTGCTTTCCTCATGGCTGGAGGAGCTTGGGACCTCACTGTGGCTGAGGATGGCTGTGATACTTCTGAGGGAGCTCTGGTGCTTACCTTGAGCATTGCTTCCTGGCTCCAGTTCAGATCCCTCTGCCTGCTAGCACAGATCCTTCATCCTGCTGTTATAGACTTCCTAGCTTCCAGCACTGACCCTTGCTTGGGCCTTTCCAGCACAGATCTGTGAAGTAAGATCCAGGCCTTCGTCTGGATTCTTTGGTCTTCACTATGTGGACAAATTCCCCGCACTCCTTGAGTGTGATTCTTTGGGTGATTCCTTATAAACTAGCATTATAAAATGTGTCCCGCATTATGTTCTTTCCCTTGCAAAAACACCAAACCATGTCAGGCTCCATCAAATGTCCTCAGTGCTGCTGTCCCTCTCACCCTAGCATTTAATCTTGCCTCCAGAGTGACACTGTGACGTGTAGGCCTGGGTCCCCAGGCCTCTGGATGTGGCTTTCCTCACACCAGCTCTCCCTCTTCCCCAGCTCCCTGATGGCAGGCCACAGTTTCCATGGCCCCTTGGAGTGTAGACAATGCTCACAAGCACTAACCTTCACCAGTGGGCCCAGTTTCTATGGGGAACTCAATGAGTACATGAATAGTTAGGTCTTGGGTAGAGACAGTGGGTGACTGAATTTAGAGGAATCCTGTGGTTTCAGCTCAGGTTCTCTGTAATCCTAAAAGTTTAAACACCCTGGTAGGTGTGAGTCAGTGGGAGAGAAGACTGAGACAGGAAAGGGGGAAAGAGGAGCCAGGGCTCTCCGTCATTTCTTTTGTCCCTCAGGCACAGCACTGGACACCTACCAGTTAAAGGAGGAGAAGGCCCCCCTGGCTTGCTTTCCAATCTGTGCTCAGCCACTCTAGGCAGAATAGCCTGGCAGAGGGGAGGCTCATGGTGGCCAGCAAGCAGAAAGAAGGGGAGGGGCCGAGGAGGGAAACGCTCCCTCCCAAGCCATGCCCCGTAACTCTCTCTCCTGCCAAACTCCACCTCCTAGCACCAAGCCAGCACAGACACTTCCATAGCTTCGACTCTGAGCACGGAAGGCTGGAGGAAGCAGGGCACATCCAACAGAAGTGGCACTAGAAGGGGCCACAGAGGAAAGGGATGGAAGGTACATAGTGTGCCTAGGGAGAGTCGCCTAGAGAAAAAACATTTTCTCGAGCTTTCACAAAAAACAAACTGGTCAAGCAATGACCATGACTCATCCAGACGGCTGACACTGACAACAGCTCTACAAAGTACTGTACATGGTTCCAAAGTAAATCCTGAGAGGATTTGACTGACCCTGGGAGACACAAAAGTTACATGTTTTATTATACAGGTCATGCTTTAGCTTGCCCTGAACCACCCAGCAGAAAAGTTTAAACATGATGCATAAAACATAAAAGGTAGTTTAGTATGCTGAGCTCAAATCAAAAGCTTCTAACATTCCCCATTTCGCCAGTAACCCACTGCAATTATGCAACATTGGACTATGTATACAACTACCTTTTCTCAGATCAAAGAGAAGAAATCTATTGTACCCATAACCATTAGAAAATTTATCATGTCTACGCCCTGTGCTCTGTATAACTACAACAAGGACAACAACATGCATTTTATCAATTATTGGGAATGTATTACTAATGTGTTTTGAAACTGTCACATTGTAATTTCTTATTAAAAGCAATAAAAAAAGAAATGGTGACAGGGAGAGAGGTGTGGTCTGCAGGCCACATGAACACCCAATGTTCCTTCCAGGTATAATGAGTGTAGGTCACATGTGGGCTGCATGCAGCTGCATGTAGACTCTTGCCTGGTTATCTGTAGGCTGCATAAAGATGCTACAGGTTATCCATGGACTGTATGAAGTTTGTGTGCACACCTGCGTAGGTTACATGGGGACTGCATGTCAGCTGCACATTGACTTTATCCATGTGACACGAGACTGCATGGAGAGCATGTATGGACTGTATATAGACTGCAGGTCACTCTGTGTAGACTTTATCCATGTAATAGGCAGATTCTGTGAGCTTTCCATGTACCATGTGCTGGCTGCTGTGCGTGCTGGTCTGGCCATATGGGGTATGGCTCCCGATATCTGGGTTCTGTGGAGATGCTATACAGACTCATGCTCGTGCAGCACTGGGCACTTCAGTGGGCTCACATTGGTGGGTTGATGGCCATGTGTTCCTCTAGTGGTGCTGGCCCCTGGACACTCAGGGATGCAGCAATGTCTCTTCCTCCTGGTGACCGCGTGCTTCATGGACGGCTTCACCCCCAGTGGTAGCTCCACCCAGCTGAGTGAGCTGAGTCACGAGGGATGGCAAATAAATGCTCCCTGTGGGTGAAGCAGACACCGCAGCCTAGCAGAAGCGACAAGCCCCAAGCCCTATGTTCAGAGTCGCTCCTTGCCACCCGGACATGGAGCTATGTGCCATTCTGTGCTTCCTCCTATGGAACAACTTTGTGAAGATGTCCTGACATCAGCACTAGAGGTGACCTTGGGTATTTTGGGACCCCACCTTTCTGGGGACCAAAGTGCTCAAGGGCTTCCCTCTGGGATCACAGCTCCAACTCACCACTCGCTGCTACCCCCAGTCACAGGGTGATTCTCAAGGAGCCATGGGGTCAAGAGGGATCCAGCATGACCGAGTGCAGAGAGATCCCCTCTCCAAGGCCTGTCCATTACTCTGAGATGCTTACAGTGAAAACCCAAGGATTTCTGAACAGCAGTGCTGTGTTGAAGAGAAACCATGGCCATTACCCAGGTGGGATTGTGTCCCCGTGGCCCAGCACGGGCTTGGCCAATTGCATCAACTACCTCTCCCTAGCTCTGATTCCTGAAGACCGAGAGGGAGAGATGGGGAGAATTGGTGGGAGACAAAGAGGACTTTCTTAGGTTTAAGTCACTGTTGCTAAAGCAATACCGGGGTCCCCAACACACTGCTGTGAGTCACACTCTGCACTGAAGGGAGAGGGAGATGGGGAGACACAGTCGGTCACAGAAGAGCCTGGGCTTCGGCTTTCATCAAGACTTGACAGAGGAGGCCTGTATTCCTCCCAAGACTGGAGAGTAGGACTGAGTCTGGCTCTGCATTAGGGGTAACACCTAGACACAGGAGGCCTCCTGGATGTGGGGGCAGAGTAAGTAGCCCCAGAAGATCTCAGTGCACCTTGCAAGGCTAGCCTAATGTCATCCACCAGGACCCTGGCATGGCGGTGCACGCCTATAATCCCAACACTCGGGAGGTTGACGCAGGAGGATCGTTTTGAGTTTGAGACCAGCATGGGCTACAAAGTGAGCTCAAGATCACCCTGAACTGCACAGCGAGACACTGTATCCAAGAGACAAAAAATAAATAAATCAAGGATGTTTCAGGGGCATCCAAAAGGCCTCAAATCCAGGCATGAAGTCCACGAGCTGTCCTCAGGAGCCCTGCTCCTCAGGGAGCTCTCTGCCAACCACCAGGCTCTAGCAGTCCCAGCTCCCAAAGGTAGCTCTATGTATCCACAGGTCTCTGGGATGCCTGTTGACACTTGCCTTCCCTAAATCAAAACATTACTAAACCCATCCCAAGGTGAGCACATAAAGGGGTTTGTTGTTCCCAGGCTGCCTGACAGCAGCGCCCATTGAGAGGCCCATTGTCTCTGGAGTGTGGGACTGGCTGACCCTGCCTGGGGGCTTAACCATGACCCACATGCACAGCAAGGTGAGTCAGGGAGCCCAGGGCCCGCAGCTCCCCAGCCGGTTTGCCAAGGTCTGCACAACGCCCACCCCTCCCCAAGACTGCGCTCCTTTATTTCAGACAATAATTGCTACATGTGCTCACCAATGATTTATTCTTGGTGGTGGCAGCCCCTTGGAAAGTTTGCCGAAGGGTGTGGGCTGTTATTGATATAGGTGATGAATGCTGAACTACACCACCACAGTGCTGCCGCCTGTGAGGATTAGTGGGGTCCTTGTTTTATTTCGTGTCACCCCCGGCTAGGCTATGTGCATTCTTGTGCACTGACTCAGGGCTAAGATGCTACCAGGCCAGAAGCTACAGGTGATTTCATAAAGATTCGGGCTCCGGTTTCAAAGAGCAGGGCACACACCCCGGCTTTGGCATAGCTTACATTGCTGAACCCGAGGAGCACACTGTTCTGCAGGCTAGCCTCTCATTAAGGAGCCTCTCCCAATTTTAGCTGGGCTTTTCAGGCCAGTAAAGCAGTGGCCCCTGAGCTTGCTGGGATCAAGATTTCCTTAACTTCAGTAATCAGCTGTCACCCCACCTTCAAAGACTGCTGGCAAGAGGTGACAGGGATGGTGGTTTTTTGAGACAGGGCCACAAGGGCTATAGACCACCAGGACAGAGGCTGTAGCAACCACATATGCATGGAGTGAGAACCCAGAGGATGGAGCCTGTGGCTGCAGAAGCCGGGAAGGCAGCCTTCCAGCGCCCGCATGCAGATAACCACTGTGCACCCAGTGACAGCGTGACAGTAATTTGACTTTGGGGCAGCCAGGTTGATATCTGCAGCGCTAAACTTCAGGAGAAGACTTTCTCATCCTGGACGATTGCAGCGAGTGACCATGGAGGCTGTGCCGGGACCCCAAGATTTAGCAAGAAGTGACACTGGCAGAGCAGTCCTGCCACCATCTGTCACTACTCTACCACTCCAAGTCTGCACAGGCTACCAGAGTGCAGGCCATGCCCCACACTCAGATTTCTGGAGACACTGCAAACTGCAAGGCCGTTGCTGGGGTGAGATTTAGATTTCCCTGTGAGACATCACAGGAAGGAGCCAGAGTTTTCCATGTGAAGTGTTTATAGCCAAGGCCCTGCCAGGCGAGGCCTGGAGCTTGCTCTCTGCCCATGGACAGAGGCACTTCTGAGGCATGCTCATCCTGAAAGCTTAGGTGTCTAGAAGACAGCAGCTCCTACCCTCACTGGAGTGAAGAACTGCTAGCCACAGTACAGGAGTGTGGTCAGGCTGGAGAGGGCGCTGTTGCCCTGGCCCAGGAGAGGAGCAGGCCATGGGTTCTGAGGAAGTTTATCTCTAGGGCAACAGGTTTCTTACAGGGGATGAGAAAGACCTCCCGCCACTCACTGCCACCTGTCACAACCTTTGCATGCAGGGCCATCTCTGCAGAGCTGCCCAGATCCTACAGCAGCTTCCGGGCTGGTACTCAAGGCACCTCTCGGCTACAACTCCACCCAGACGGTGCTCCCCGCAGATCTGACTTTAGCATGCATCCGTGCTCCCACTCAGGAGGAATTGCACGAGATGCGTAGCAGCTGGCACCCGTCAGGTCCTGACCAGCTCCTGCTTCTGTCTGTCTCTCATCTCCTGACATATCCTGGGGACAGGGAGGTGCAGATGTAACCACCCACATGGGCCCTGTTAGAACTCTACAGCCCATGCATCCCTGTTAGGAGGTGGCTGGTAGGTGCAGCAGGCAAACACTGAGTAGTAAATAGGTAAGTCCTGGTCGGTTTGGCTCCCTGAGGTATAAAGGCTCCTGTCACACACTGGTGACTGTATTCCTTATGCCCCAGACAGATGCTGGAGCCCACCTCAGCCACTGTCGCTGGGAAGCAGCCCTGCCTGCTCCGGAGCCTTGGGACAACTTAGCAGTGAGTTCCACAGACAGAGAGGCACACAGCCGCGCAGAGATCTCATCCACAGTCGATCACGTCCCAAAGATCAGCCTGAAGCTCGCAGGCGCAAGTTGAACTGAGAGGCCAGCGCATAGAGCAGCCCACTGAAGCAAGGTCCACGGGAACTCGAGGCCGCACCAGCCTGTTCTCTTGGTACAGGTTGTGTCCTAGCCCCTGCACGCAGACCAGAGAGGCCTGCTGAGAGTAGAGGGTGAAACCCCAGAGGGCTGACGTGGCCCCTGGACAGCGCCCCCTGCAGGCAGGATCAGGAGGCTCACACTGACTCAGAGACCTGTTATTCCCAGCCTCAGGCTTCTCTGGATGTTTGGCAGGGCAGGTGTGATCTAGAGACGGCCACCCCACTCCTGCAGGGTGGACCTGGCTAGGCCAAGGTGTGGAAGAGCTAGGATTAGCACAGCCTTGGGGTTAAGGACAGAGAGCTACATTCAGTCCAAATCCCAACACAAAAGAAGAGAAGCCAAGAGCTTCCCTGGGGCCCAGGCCGGGGCCCAGTGGAGACAGAACAGCCCCTCCTGGCTGTGTTTTTTGAGGAGAAGACCCCAGATCAAGACAGCAGAGGCTAAAATCTTCTAAAAAGTTAAGATAAAATAAAAACAGAAAAGCTCTTTGTTCCTTACCCTGAGGCCAGAACCACGCTGCTCTACATGATGTAAGGCTGGTGCTGGGGCTGGATGGGCTCAAAGGTTGAGAGCGGCTGTTTGGGCAAACTGACGACGAAGACGAGCCATACACGTGCACCCTCTTCTGCTGCCCGCTCCCACGAAGCCTAAACAGCATCCTCCTGGAGACACTGCACACTGCAAGGCCATCGCTGGGGTGAGGTTTAGATTTCCCTGTGAGACACCACAGGAAGGAGCCAGAGCTTTCCATCCCCAGGTTTGCATTTGAAGGAGATCACAGCCTTGTTACCTTTAAATTGTTTTTTCTGTCTTTCTGAACTCAAGATACTTCCCTGAGCACAAAGCACTGACTTTTATTATTGTAGGCACGAGGTGCTGTTACACGAAAAGGAGAAGAAACGTCCGTTTCAGAAGGGCCAGCTCCACCACCGAAAATGCCAGTTGCAGTGGCAGCTGGAGGAAGAAAGAGGGTCACTATCTGTCTCCCTTCTGCCTTCTGTTCTGCAAAGATGCCATGGACACAGCTCCTCTCCTCAGTGGGACCCACCGTACCCAGGAAGAGGAAGAAGTGATGCAAAACTCCAGGAGAAGTGACAGAGAGAGAGAGAAGCCGCCTCTCACACAGTCTGCCTCTGCTGCTGCGACCATCTGCACCTTACTCCTTCCTCTTAAAACAAAAGGCCACATGACATAGCACTACTCATCTCCTAATGGATGTTTGCTGACATAGCTGGTGCCAGCAGCCTGCCCCCATACACCCGTTTATTCTGTACAAAGTGTTCTCCAGTGACAGGGTGTGACAGAACCAAGAGAGGACTTCACAAGCCAGAAGGCATGCCACACCTTGGGTGCTGCCTGGGGCTGGGGTTCCCTCCTGGGCCCTGGGCAGGAGAACTTCTCTCTAGAGAAGCCAGTTGTCTCTTCCTTTGACTACTACAGCTTAGGTCCTGGCCCAGGCCTGCTGTTGGCTGGGCTGTAAGTCTGGCCCCTTGCCTGCGAATTGGACTTTATTTACAATTTGGATGTTTGCAGATGCACTCAGTTAACCAGAGGTCACCAGATTAGGGTGGTCCCTAAGCCCATAGCTGGTGTCCTAAATAAAGGAAGCACAGACAAAAGGCACATGGGCAAGGAGGCAGCCCTGTGGCGACACAAGTGGAAACCAGTGTAGTTATCTATAAGCCGAGGACATGGGCCACTATCCAAAGCCTGGAGGCCCAGGAAGGAAACTCCCCAGAGAAGGTGAGACTCTGGGAGACCCGATTCCTCGGCTCTGGGCTCCAGAAAGTATGGGTGCTTCCCAGGGTTGGTTCCTGCAGGCCTAAGAAACCAAAGCAGCCCAGTTCTGGAAGCACCGCAACAGGTTATGGGGCTGTCTCTGGCCCTCGGAGGCCACCCTGCCCGGGACATCCTTGCCGAATTTGAAGATGAGGAGTAGATGGTAGCAACTTCCAGCTCCTAAAGCCCTGTTGAGATGATGAGAGAAGGAGAACATGTTGTGTGCTCCAGCGAGCAGTGGCCATGCCAGGTAAAGGTGTAGTGAACAACAACACCTGCGCGAAGTCTTTCCTCAGCCAGTAGCGCTCACCATGGCCTTCGTGCTGCTGGACTCAGCCTTTGCTTTGGAAACCATCTTTCTGCCATCCCCTCCCTGGTTTTACCATCCACCATTTTCCTTTTCATTTCACAAAGGGGACAAGAGAATCTTCCTTGGTGACTTGCAGACAAAGGAGAGGATTTGCTGTCACCCTCAGGGCCACCTCAGGCTCGTGATGGCCCAAGTATCCAGCAGCTGGTACGAGAGAAATGAAGCTGGCCAGATCTGCTGTGCAGTCCTGGGCCCAGACCTGTCACCAGTGCTCCATTGTCCCTCCATTCCATACATCAACTCCCAATACCTGGCTCCTTCCTACCTCCCTCCCTCCCTCCCTCCCTCCCTCCCCCCTCCCTCATTCTCTCTCTCCCTTCTTCCCTCTCTCCTCCCTTCTAGCCCCCTCTGCGGGGACTTGCATGCCAGCAGACAGCCCAGGTCAGGGAGAGCTAGCAAGGCTGCGGCGTCAGGATGGTCAGTCTGGCTCAGGCAGAGAGCTAGGCATGCGCTGCTAGGGCTGGGGCCTCCTTCCTGCAGTTGGGCGTCCCCAAGTGAAAGGCGAAGTTGCCAAGACACACTCGGGCAAACCAAGGCAAATTCAAGGCCTGGTCATTTAAGCAGTAGGTCCATTGTCTCCGGCTGTGTAATAAGTGATCAAGAAGGCTGTAAAGCCACGGGCAGTCAAAAGGCCAGAAGAGAGTGAAAGGGCGCCTTCCGCTGTCCGTCCACCCGCTGTGCACGGGGTGACCGCCGCTCATTTAACCTCCTGGAGGAGGAAGACCAAAGAAGAGGGGAAAATCTGAACCAGAGAGCATGGGTGAGGCTTCCTGCCTTGCCCTGTTTTCTTTGTTGTTAAAAAGAAAAAAGCCTGGATGACAAGAAAGAGCGAAAAGGAGCAGGGTCCGCGGAGGCAGTCGTTAATATCCTAGTGGATGTAAATCCTACAAAATATTAACTTCATTACTTGTCAGTTACTGTCAGGTCACTGGTGCTGTGGAGCGCAGGCTCCCCTTTGCTTGACGTCTTGCGTACGGATAATCCAGCAGAGGACGCCCGGGTGTGGGGGTGTGCACGCATGCGCAGTTTGCTCAGGGGCCCATTTACTTTTGTTTCGCTCTTTTCAGCACCATCTACACGCAAAGCACGGCATTTTACCTTGTGAAAGTCCAGGCACCAAGAATTCCAATTACATTTTAACTAAGATGTCACTTAGGAAAATTTGGAAAAGAGTGTGGTGACGTTTGGCTTCGTTTCTGCCAAGGCAGAAGTTACTCAGAGTCCGCAAAGCCAGGCATCCTCTCTCGCTGAGTCTGGCAGCCCTTGCTACAGCCCGGGTGCCTCCACCGGAAGTCCTCTGTGCTGGGTTGGGCTGCCATGGGTCCAGAACCTCTCTGGGTTCCAGGGGACAGTCACTGGCACACTTGCAGTCTAGATCAGAAGCTCAACCTCAAAATCACTCTGTCTTGATGCCTCTTTCCTGCTCTTTAGATTTCTCTCCTGAGCCACGCTCTTACAGGACGTTGTAGCTGGACACTCAGCCTGACCGTTTTCATGACTTGCCCCCTCTGACTGCAGAGTCCGTGGACAGCGCTGGCCCCAGCCTGCTAAGCTGGCTGTGCGAGAGGCAGTTCCCGCAGCAGCTGTCAGCTGGGAGTGGGCACAGCTACCTCGCAGGGTCGGGTCTGGTGCAGCAGGAAACTCAGCCAGGTAGATATGACAGTCTGTCCTGGCTGGAGGAACAGACTTGCGGTGGGCATTTAGAAGCACACATGCACACACTCACACACACACACACACACACACACTGCAGAGGGACACACAAGAGGACTAAATCCTGTCCAATAAAACACAATGGGAAAGCCACCACCTCGTACATATGAAGGGGACTTTGGCAGACCACTGACCCCAGAGGTTTCGCCATCTCCTGCTCTGAACACACAGAAACAGCTGACAGACCATAGTTTCGGAAATGCTTAGCTCCAGGGTATTGCAGAGCTGGTCGGGGGGGAGCAGGTAGGACACCTCTGTGCTGCATCCCCAGTGTACGTACTGCAGACTGAACCCCCAATTTCTGGCCAGATGCCATGGCCATTGCCTTGGGCCTTCCGGTGCTTAGAACCAGAAGCTAAAATGAACACTTATTTCTTACAAACACCTTGCCTCTGACATTCTGTGACAGTAGCAGAACATGGACCAAAGTACCATATAATATTTTCAATTTCCTACGAGCTGATAATTATTCCAAAATAAAAAGCTAGGGGGCTGGGGAAATAGCTCAGTCGAATAAGTGCTTGCCTGGCAAGCACAGGGTCCTGAGTTCATTCCCCAGTACTTTACAATAAATAAATAAATAAATAAATAAATAAATAAATAAATAAATAGGTTATACATGGGGCTAAGGAGATATCTCAGCTGTCTAAGTGCCTGCCTAGGTTGAATCACTGGTACTGGTGCCACATGTGGTGCCAGCCAGCAAAACCAGATATGGTGGACATGCCTGTAATCCCAGCACTTGGGAGGCTGAGACAGGAGGATCCCTAGGGGTCTGAGCTGTGTAGTGGGACCCTGTAGCAAACTAATTAATTAATTAAGGATTCAATAAGGAGCCAACATCTTCATAACTCTGAGATCAAGTGAGACACTTCCTAGAGAAAGGGGATTGTAAGACATGGGTGTGTTGAGGCCCAGTCTGGCAAGATAGTTCCTCTGGGCCCCAGTGTCCTGCAGCAGAGCCCTGTCACCCCAGGCCCAGCCAAGGAGAAGCAAGCAGGAGAAAAACAGAACCAATCCAGGCCAAAGGGTCCCAGGGCTGCAAACGTCAGAGTAGTCCAAAAACTGTAAAATACCTGTATCGAGGGGTATCAAACAGAGAAAATAAAATCAATGGTGTTTTCTCAAAAAGTTAAATATAGAGGTGCTGGCCAGTGCAGCATTCCAGTTTTCCTCCTGAGCATTTGTCCCAAAGAAGGAAAAAGGTAGTCTCTTGAAGATGTGTGTGTGTTGCATTCCCAGCGGCTAGACCACAAGGCCAGAGGGTGGGCGACACCCGGGGACACCTGACAGACATTGAACAAACAGGTGCAGCAAGTACGCCTGCAGCGGGGCCTGATGCCTGGAGAGGAAGTGAGAGGAACACACAGGCACCGCCCAGAGGCAGGGCAAAGCCGGCGCCCTTGAACAGAGTCGGATGGAGAAGTAGAGACAGCCCGCCCCTGTGCCTGCATGAGGTATCCGGAACAGACAGCGGGCAGAGGCAGATGGTGTAGTACAGCCTCCCAGGCGCCTGGCGGCAGGGGCTCTGGATTGAGACGCGCTCGCTGAGGTGCTCCCACACCCACGTTCTTCCAGCTTCTGAGCTCCTCCAGGCTCAAGGGCAAACACAAGCTGGGGTGAGGGAGCACAGGCAGCTTGTGCTTGACGTAGCAGCGTGTGCCATGTCTCCACCCTTAGACTGGTGATGCGACCCTTTCAGAGATGAGTGTCTAATAAAATCCACTTATTAGAAAGGCAACACTGCAATTAAACCTGAGTACTGAGGCTTTCATTCTGACAAAGCCAACCCTGCACAGTTTACTAATAGACGTTCTAGAGAGGGATCAAAATGACCACAACTCCATGAAGGAGAATGGAAAGAACCCGCCAAATAGGGCAAGCAATTAAACACAGGAGAAAAAGAGGTATACAACAGCAGTCTTTCAACTATTCTTTTGTATACAGCAGCAGAATATGCCCATCAGCATATTCTACAAATGGACTTCTGCACCCTCTGGGTCATGATTCTGTCTGGATCTACAAGGTGGATATCAAGGAAACAGCAGTAGCTCAGTCCCACAAGTGATACCTGGCCACCAGTAAACACCATGGACACTGTCCAGGTCCATGACACACTAGAACTTTGTGCGATTTCTAGCCCCAAATTGTTAGAAGTTCTGGTCATATATTTGCCATTCCAGTATTTATGTTGCTTTATTCTTAGTAATTTTTTTTACTGGGGCTAGGGAGATAAGTCAGTGGAATAAATGCTTGCCTCGAAAATTCAAGGTCCTGAATTTGATCCCTGCACCATCAAAAAAAAAAAAAAAGTAATTCTTTACTATCATGCAAATTTTTTCTTAGTTGATATTTTTTTATATATTAACCTACTCAAATACTGTATGTATTAATCTAAACTGATCTGATGATGAAAATATGTAATATAACCATTGTTAAATTTAAACAATAAAAAAAATTGAAACAACAACAAAAAAAAATACTGTGTGAGTACTCTGAATTGATTACAGATTCATATATATGGCCTCTAAGTTACCCTCATGATTTGATTTGAATTTTGGAATATTGTTTTGAAATATTTAATTTAATGTTAATTAATTAATATTTAATTAATTTTCTGAATATTTTAATTGTACTTTTTGTTTTATGATTCATACTGTATCTCTGACTGACAATCTACTAATAAGACATGGTATGATATTTTCTCCTAGTGTTAAAACCTTAAAAAGAAAAAAGAAAAAAATATATATATACTCACAAGAGAGTTAGAATAGACATACAGCTACTTTGTCTTAGTTCATTGAGAATAAAAGTTTATACTAATATTGTTTAGACAAGATATCAGGTCTGCATCTTGTCCTCTGAATAACTACTACAAAGACAACAATATGCATGGCATTAATTTTTGTAAACATCCTACTAACTTGTTTTGCAACTGTTTCATTGTTATTTTATCTTTTTTCCCATTAAAACGAATAAGAAAGTTTTAAAAAAAATTCATACACTAGCATCTTTTATTTTATTTCTTTTATTTTTTAATCTTTTTAAACATTTCTTTCTCCTTTATTCTCTCTCTTATTTTTTTATTTTTATTATGGCCTGCTCAGCCTGCCCTGGGGGTGGGGCTGGCACAGCATGTTGTGCCAGGAACTGAAGCCCGAGGTCCCTGCGGTTGCCTAAGCTTGCCTAAGCAAGTGCTGTAGACCGCTGAACCATCTTGTCAGCATCTTTTATTTTAAAAGAAAAGCAAACAACACACATGCCCTAGGCTAGCCACCAGTGTCTCAGACCCTCTTTGGGCCTGTCCATAGTTGACATGCTCTATGTTTCTTCATATATATCTCTATGTTTCTTCATATATATATATATATATATATATATATATATATATATATATATTTTTTTTTTTTTTTGGTCTTTTTGAGACAGGGTCTCTCTATGCAGTTGAGTCTGGCCTTGAGCTCACTTTTGTAGCCCAGGCTGGTCTCGAACTCACACCAATCCTCCTGCCTCAGCCTCCCGAGTGCTGGGATTACAGGCGTGAGCCACCACGCCCGGCAATATATATATTTTTAATTGTAGCCTTCACTTTCTGTAGACCAGGCACCTCAAAATTCTTCTAAATTTCTCTTATTCCAGTCACCAGTGAGGAGCCTGGCTCTTCATACCAATTACTGGGACTTTTACCCAATGTTTGCAAAATAAATGAACTCATTAATGAGTGAGTTACTTTATCGTGTGAGAAAAAGTGCATTTATGAAAATGAGCAAACCAATTAGTCTCAACAGGCTGTGGCCGTGTCCCCGTTATGAGCCTTGGATCACAATAAAACCATCTGTGCTTCGGCCAATTGCTTATTTTAACCACTGATTGGTTTGTCTTAAATCCACTGATTGCTTTTCAAATGACCGTATTTTTATTCCACCAGAATTCTCTATAACATTATATGGATGGACAGTTCATTTACTTACCAGAGCAAGCTATTCCCAGGGTATAGCTTGCGCCAAGTCCCAGTGGATCTTGGGCACAAAACCTTGCAGGACACCTGGCCACCTCTCGCAGGCCAGGTAGCCCTCAACAGCTGACAGCCCCTTCCCGAGGTGCCCTTACCCCTTCTAACCCCAAAAGCCTGAGAAGCAGCTCAAAGCCCATTGATTCCTAACAATCTGAAAGAGTCTGCCCGTCCCCCAGTTTATGAACGCAGAGTCTGTGGCTGGCAAGGGCACCTATGCAGGAGGAAGCAGTGAGAGGCAGGCTGTAACCCTTCCTTTTTACCTCAGCAGGCCTGCTGGTCTGAGTAGATTCCTAGGTTAAGACAACATGCACATGGGACAGAATGGTTTTTCTCTTCTGAGATTTTTAATTTTTGTAGAACGCAATGATTGTACTCCTCCTGGACAGCCCATGCCTCTCATGGCACTGGCGCACCTGTCTATCACAGCACCGCCCATGGTTAAATCTTGGGTGCAGCCTAGGTGCCCACCAGCCGATGGCTGCATACAGACAATGTTGCATGTATACACGGTATATATGAGCTACTCAGTCACAAAGAAGGAAAGATTTTAGCAATCTGTAGGAAACACGGTGGCAACTTGAGACCAGAATATGAAATACATCAGACACACGACCTCGAATATCTCACAGTCTGTCTTAAATTGGAAACTCAAAGCATAAATAAAGAGCAAAATAAGAGACAGACACTAGGAAATGAGGAGACAGGGTCTTTGCAAATGGGTAGAGGGAGGCGCAGAAAGAGGAAGGAGAGGAGGTAAAACGTGCAGGTGTGTTAGGTACATGCATTCTTTTCTTTCATGAGTAAAGGACAGGATAGGGACGGCGACCTGAGCTGGGGTTCTCCAGATATGTCACAGCTATGACACAGCAAGGCCGGGGGTGTCCGTGTTCCTGGTCACTCTCATCTTCCCTTCCAGTGTTCTCTCAGTTATGCAGAGGCAGGAGCTCTCTCCCGGTGTCCCAATGGCTTGAGGACCAAAGCCCAAGGCTGCAGACTCAGGATCTGGAGCTGGGTGCAGGTGTGCATTTCTAGGGTGACCCTCACCACCTCAATGGGACTGGCACTGCTTTCATCCCCCAGCCAAGGTTGCGCTGACCACACAGGTGTTCTCCTGCAGTGCTGGCTCAGAGTCTGGGCATGAAACACAAAAGTCTCTTTCCTGTCCTGTAGATCTCAGCCACACCACTGACAGGGGTTCTGCTCCCCTCCGCCAGTGCTTCCTGTGGGCTTTCTCACAACCAGCACACTGAGTTGAATTCAGAGGCTTCAGACTGTGCCTATGCCAGAGCAATTTACACTCAACTCCGATGAAAGTGTGTGCATCAACCGCACGTGTGCCCAGCCTGCAGCCTATGGCCACTTGTCCTCTTTCACACATAACAATAAAATTATTCTTAAAAAGGAAGTTTTCTTGCCTGGCAAATTCAAGATCCTGAGTTCGATCCCCAGTATCACCAAAAAGAAAAAAAAAAAAAAAGAGGAAGTTTTCTCTCTTGGGGGTGATAAATGAAGTAGATGTTTAAATAAAATAAAATTATAGTAGTAAGTTTTTTCAACTAAATATTCATCATATCTTTATCACAACACACTGTGACTGTATTACATATGCTAGATGCGATCTGAGACCACCTCACTTTATGCAGTGACCTATTGAAGGGAGGCTTGAACACCCACATGGGAACCATGTCTAAGCAGCCCCACCCACCTGTTCCAGAGTTTATTGGACTATTCTCTGCGTTTATGATCTGCCCTTTGTGGGTATCATACATGTTGCAGAATCATGTTGTAAGAAGCTTGAGGACCTGCAAGGTAGCTCAGTAGACTAAGTGCCTGCTTAGACAAGCACAGAGACCTGAGTTTGATCCCTGATACCACATGCCACGCTGAGCTGGCCACAGAGACCGTGTGTGGTGGTGCATGCCTGTAATCCCAACTCTGGGGAGGCTGCAAACAGGAGGATCACCATGAGTCTAAGCTGCCTAGTGAGACCTTGTTCAAAAAAGAAGAAAGAAAGGAAGAAAGAAAGAAAGAAAGAAAGAAAGAAAGAAAGAAAGAAAGAAGGAAAGAAAGAAATTATATACATATATAAAGAAACTCGACTTTTCTGCAATAGTCAAGAGCATTCTTGTTGCCTTGATATTGCATTAGGCTATATTTAATGCAATAATAAAGTATTGAATATTTACATTGTTGCTTTGTTATTGCATTAGGCTACATTAAAATGCTAAAATATGTGTTATTATAATTGGGGAGAATTCTGTACGTGACTTCATGAGCTTGCAGGCTGGCCTTGAAGAAGTCTTTGGATCACAGGGCACTCGTCTCAGAAGTGGACTAATCTAATGGCCAGTTCTGAGTGTGCTGAGTGTGCTGCTGGAAAGGACAGCCCAGCAGGAGAGGGCAGGCTGCCCAGGGCCCTCCCACTTCCCCCTGGGCCTGACCACCCTGGTGTGAGCAGCTCTTCTCCGCCAGGCCCTTTGGCCACACCATTCCTGTTTAGGAGCCCAAAGACCATGAACTGTGAGCCGTGAGCCAAATAAACCCCTCTTCTTTACATTGGGGGTGTCTGATACTATTTTTCAGTAACAAAAAATAGTGACTAAGACAATAATTGTAAACCTATTACTTGTGCGATGTAATTTAACATATCTCAGGGCTAGACAAATAGCTCAGTGAATTAAAGCACCTGTAAGCAGGCACAGAGGCCAAGGATTCTATCCCCAGGCCTGCCACGCCAGCCCTGCCCCCAGGACATGCTGAAATGGCAATTGAGACTGGGCATGGTGGTGTGCACCTGTAATGCCAGCTCTTGGGAGGCTGTAAACAGGCAGATCGCTATGAGTCCGATCTAGGAGTGAGACCCTGAACACCCCGCAGACCCTGCCCTAAAATTTAAAAAAAAGTCTCATAGCATTAAAGGACAACACACATCTCATAGCATTAAAGAATACAAATGTGGGGCTGGGGAGATAGCTCCGTGGCACAAGTGCCTGCCTGGCAAGTGCAAGGTCGTGAGTTTGAACCCCGGTCCCACCAAAAAAAAAAAAAAAAAAAGAATACAAATATATATAACGCATGATGCAGCAATATGCTTTCTATATATAAACCGTGTAATTTTTTTGAAGAAAAGAAATATGCTCACAAGCCTGTCTGGTTTACTTGTTGGGCATTTTATCTCCCTTAGGAAGAGGGCACCCACACCTCAATCCACTGCTTCTTGCTCAGCAAACTCATGTGCAGAGTTCTCTTGCAAGAGCTCCAACAAAGAGCTAGACGGGCCTGTTTCTCTCCTTTTCCTGGACTTGATGTTTAGTTCTCACTGCGGAGGAGAATATCATACTGAGGTTCCCTTAAGTTGTGTTGAGTGGGAGAGACAGACAGACAGACAGAGACTGCAGGCACAGATATGGGCTTTCAGAAAAGAGCAAACAGAACAAGAAACAAAGCACGAGCTACGACATCACATCCTGAACCTCCGCACAACTTACAGACTTGGAGGGAAACCAGCACCTCGGTCAAAGCCATCGTGGGACGACCAAGGAAGATGGCCGTGCTGGAGCCCACCAGTTCTCCTGAACTTGAGTAGCCAGCATCCCTCCACTCACAGGGTTTTTATTTCCGGTCAACTTCCAGGGCTAAAAGCAGGCCACCCTAGGGTGCAGGAACAGGCTGGACACCCTCTGTCCATCGAACTTCCAGATAAAGAGCACAGTCCAGTAGGCATAATGCAGACCACACACTACACGGTGACACTCACAGTGCCCCAGGAAACATATCACGTCACCGGCCAACTGGAAGACATCTAATAATAGGAGGAAAGGCACAGCAAAGACCCTCCAGTGCAGGCAGGCGGGCACAGATGGGGTTCTAGGAAACCCCCAGGGGCACTTCCTTCCCTGGCTTCTGGCTGGTTCTCCCTCCCATAGCATCCTGGCTGGCTTCTACCAAAAGAAACCCACCTTTGTGCACATCCTGGTCCAGGGCCCAGCTCTCCACGAAGGGGTCCCTTCCGGCAGGAGGCCAGGGCTGTACTGACTTTGGCATATCCATAGCATCCTTTGTTTATGCAGAGGAAAGCGACCCACGGCTAACTGCAAAAAGGGTTTCTCCTGAGAGACCACACATGGATCTGTGTGTGAAATAGCTCAGGATTCTGAAAGGGAACTCAAGGGGCAGCCAGAAAGCTCAGCGGATTAATGCAACTGCTTAGACAGACCCAGGGACCGGGGTGCAATCCTTCGCGTGCCATGCCTGCTCAGCCCCCAGGGTGCACTGAGAGGGCGATTGAGACTGGGCGTGGTGGCGTGCGCCGATACTCCCAGCGCTTGGGAGGCTGAAAACAGGAGAATCACTATGCGTCCAATCTGTATAGTGAGACCCTGTATACAGTATACTAAATAAAAACATAAAATAAAACACAGTGGAATTCAAAAGTAACTCAGGATTTATCTGAGAATGTTGGTGAGGTGTGAAAGTGGAGACCCTTCCTGTGGCACTCCCAGGCAAAGGGAAGAGAGGAATCGGGCCTCTTTTTTCCGCTAAAGAACATGACCCACTCCAAGGCCACCTCTTACAGGACCTGTGATGTGTGCACACACACGTGTGTGTGTGTGTGTGCATGTGCGCTCATGTCTGTGCCTGTACATGTGGAGTGTGTGTGAACCGGTACACACTGGCCACAGACATGTGAGACACATGAAATCGCTCCGTGTCAATTTGTTTATAATTTGCTATCGCAGCACTGTGCTCCTAGGTTTCAATCCACATACCCTGTGACATGAGCTCACCTGGGTGCAGAGGCAAGGACTGCAGCCCCACCTGGAAGCCGCACCTGCTACAGTCTTCATTTTTCCCAAGGGCCAGAAGCCACTTTAGAATGAGGCGGGCGAAGTCTGGCTGCCTCTCGGCACCCAGATGCAAGTGGCGCCCTGGATTCTTCCTCACTGTACCCAGATGCACGTCGTGCCCTGGACTCCTGCTCACTGCGCGCACATACACGAGTGTCCTAGACTCCTGCTCACTGCACCCAAACGCAGGTGGCACCCTGGATTCCTGCTCACTGCACCCACACGCACCTGGCACCTTGGACTCCTGCTCACTGCACCCAGATGCACCTGGCGCCTTGGACTCCTGCTCACTGCACCCAGATGCACGTGTTGTCCTAGACACCTGCTCACTGCACCCAGACGCACCTGGCGCCGTGGATTCCTGCTCACTGCACCCAGACGCACCTGGTGCCGTGGATTCCTGCTCACTGCACCCAGATGCACACCACATCCTAGATTTCCACTCCCCGCATCAACAGCGCAGGCCTATATTCATGGCAATTCCTGGAAGATTCACACTTTTCAACCTCGATTTTCCACAATTCAGAGGTGAAGCAAACGACAGTGTCCAGGGATAACAGGCATCAAAATGCCATGGGCTCTCACTCTCTACTTAGAGACTTTGTGTGCCTTCCCACCAGAGACATGGATCAGCTTTAAACCCACAGCCTCCGGGAGCTCCCATGCTGCGGTGACCCTGAGGCCAGCTATTTCAGGCCACCATGCAGACACTCCTCCCTGGGTGACCAACTCACACACATAGTGGAGCCACAAGAGCCCTGCCACTCCCAGCCTGTGACTGGCTCCTTGGACTATGTGGTCTCCTTGAGACTCCTTGCCAGTTGTGGTGCTAGGCTCTGCAACTATGACCTTGTGGACCAGACCACACCCAGCCTCTGCGCAGCGTGAACCAGGTCTGCTCACCTGGGATCCCACTATGCTGGTTCCTTTGGGCACCGAGGAGGGAATGTCAGCTTGGGTGTGATGGGGGCTCCTGAGGCTGTGACGGTCCTCCTCACTCTGTGATAGCCTGCACTGTGCCTTGCACCTGGGGCCTGAGGTCCTTCCTAAGTATGCGCCCCTCCTAATACACAGTTCTACCTACCATGAAGGACCTAAGGAAAAACCCTAGATCCGGACTCGGGCCCCCTCCTGTCAGCCCTGTGTGCTGGTTTCTCTCCCTAAACAGCCTTTGGTGCTCGAGGACCTGGACTTGCCCAGGGAGACCAGGTATATTCTGGTGGATGGGAGCAGTTGGGAGGAAGAAGCCAGCCCGGTGAGTGCCCCAGGCCACTGTGCCAGAAGCAAGCAAGCGCCTGGCCACAAAACGCAGGGCTCCCCGCACAGAAGCCGTCACCCTCAGGCAGAAGGGCCAACAGTGGCTTCATTGATTGGTTTTTAAGCTAAATTTTTTTACATGGACATAAAATGGTGTTGGGGCTCCAGCTTTGAACATCTGCTATTAGTGAACTTCAATAAAAATTCAAAAACTGTCTTTCACGTTATTAAAGCCTCACATGGTACTTTCCCAGAAATCACAAATTTCCCAGACTCCATATTAAATCAGAGGTATTAAAGTTTTGTTTTATTTCTGGCAAATGTGAGAGACTTTCTTAACCTGTTTTCACTTACTCAAACTCAATAAAATCTTATTTTTTTCCTAATTCCCAAAACAGTTTTGAAGGACTTCTAACAAAACTAACTGGGTCCAAAACCCCAGCTTGGCATGTGAAGAAAGTCTAACATACAGCCCGGCTTTGCAGATCCAAAGACATGGATGGAAGCAAAGGAAGTCGCATGGCTGTGGAATGTGGTGTCGCCCGTGAAGGTCGCCCAGCACTGAGCCACCCTGCCTGGTCCCCCTCCTGAGAGCAGTCTTCACCTCAAACCTCTGCTCCCTGAAGCCTGCAGCTATGCCCCAGTCAGACATTGAGGATGTCTTGGGCACTTTTCTCTCATTGCCAGGACAAAATATCTGACCCCCAAAATGAAGGCAGGAAGGGTTTATTTAACTCACAGTCAATGGAGGTGTCAATCCATACTCGGCTGGCTCCAAGGCAGAGTGGCGCATGGCTGAGGGCAGCAGTTCATGGTGGCAGAAAACAGCAAAACCCCAAGAGTGAAAAGGGAGGAGCAGCGGCTGAGGCTGAGACGAGCCTCTCTCTCTCCCTCATATTGACTTCAGACCGTCTGCCCCAGCGTGGGGGTAGTGTTAGAACCCCAGCACTGGATCATGGACTCATCTCAAATTCTAGAAGCTTGTCCCACAACTGGGTGAGACTTTGGGGACAACCAGACCTTGGGGATATCCTTAACAGGATATTGGTAAAAAAATGAAACCAGCCCACTTCTTATAAGATTAAGAAATTGGTTTTCCCAGTTCTCCGTTTCTATTTGGGAAACAAAGTTGTCATTGGTGCCGTGCCCCTCTGATGGTCAGGATGGCTGTGGAAGGAAGGCTCTGGGGTGGACGTCGCATGCTATGTCCCAGCAGCAGGCGTTTTTACATGAGCACGGGCTTGCGGTGGCCAGAGAATGCCCACACACTGCCCTGTCACTCTGTCGTACTCAGAGCTGGCATCATCAGTACCAACCAGGTTTGCAGGAGAAGAACTTCATGCAGGACTGGTCCCCAGGTGGCACCACACAGCCCAGGACCTCTGCTACCCCTACAGAGGGATCCAGGCAGTGCAGGACAGGCAGAGGGCAAGAGGCTGCGAGACAAGTGTCAGGAAGTGACCGCCTCCCCTCCTCCCGCTGAGACCCTCCTGGACCTCAGACTTGCAGGGAGGGTTGGGAACTGCAGTGGGGGCCAACAGCACTCTGCAGCAGACCTGTGGCCAGGAGCAGCAGAGTAGGCGTGCTCGCTGACTGCTCAGGGCCTGGGCAGGGGGAACTGCCCCTGGGTCTGGGTTCTGTTTCTCCTGCTACATTTTACTTATTTATATATCTTTAGTCCAACTTTCTCATCTTGTTCTGTAGTGTTTACCTTTCCAGGTACATGTCTGCAATAATAACGCTTATGGCAGAGCCTGGTGGGAATCGGGGGGACTTGACCCTTGCTTTCTCCGAGATAGTAGACATGAGAATTCTCAGGCACTGAGCATCTCAGCCCTCAACCCCAAGCTACGCATGGGGGCCCAGGGCACAGCCCTGCCACCAGGGAATTAGGAGGCTGCTGAGGGCATTTCAATTGCTGCATAAGCAAGAAGTAGCAGGCACCCAGCAGGGGCCAGAGACAGCTGTATAGTTGTGATCCTGAAGAAAGGGCCGTGGGAACAGGGCCTGGCTGGGCATCAGGACAGGGCCCTCTCTGGCAAGGGTGGCCCGGCCGTGGGCTTCCCTGAAGACCTTTTGCGTCCTTCACATGTCTGAGAACCCCACTACACACTCCCTTGGTCTTCTTTGGGGGTCTTAGAATCGAGTATCCTCCCCTGGCTCTGAGAGGTGCGTGGGCGTCTTGTGTGTGTGGCAGGGTCAGCTTCATTCGAGGTTTGCCTGAAGAGCAGCAGGCACCCCACAGGAGTAAGGGGCTGCCCACCACCAGAGCCCCTTCCTGCACTCGATGCCTCTCTGGCCCTAGCAGCACCCGGCAGGGCTCCTGGCACCGGGGATGAAGGGCTCCCTGGGGAACCGCTTGACCTCGTGCGCCCAGACATCTGCCATCCCATCACGTTACAGCCGCAGCATGAGCTTCCCCTCGCCCGTCTTCTCTGGGTTTGGAAAGCTGGGACCCTGGCGTGACAAGTGGGCACTGAGCATCCCTGTTACTGGCAGCACCCCCCTCCAGGAAGAGGCCTCAGGCAGCCACCACACACTGCCCTCAAGTGGCATGGTGGACCCCACCTTCCCCATAAAGACAAGGCTTCACCAGCCTGGTCAGCAGAGACAGGTGAGTGACAGCGATGAAAAGGAGACACAGCAGGGACCTCGCCCCAAGGTGCCCTGCTAGGGTGCTACAGCCAGGGCTGCTGCTTCCTGTAGAGTCCTAGGTGGAGCAGCCTGGGCCTGCAGCCCTGAGCTGCACCTTCTTCCACTGGACGCCGGGAAGAATATGCATCTTAGTGAGAAGAGCAGTCATGAGGTCTGCTGCGAAGCCAAGCCTGAGCTCCGTGAGTAAGTTCCCGCAGAGGAGGCGCCAGCAGCTTCCTGTCAGTGGGGATGACGTAATTAAGGGCTGGTGGAGCGGAAGAGCGTAGCGCAGCACTGTTATTAGCGGCTTCGTAATGGGAGGTTAAGTGACAGAGCCAGACAGTGGCTTTGTGGGCTGATTTGTCAGACCACACCTATGCCCGCCCCTGTGCCGCACAGGCTGGCTCGAGCCCCTCCAGGTGTTTAAAGAGCACAATATTCTGAGTGCATCCCGCTGTCCATGCACGGTCTCTGTGCACACACTAACATAGATATGCCTGCGTGCCGCTCAGCACTGCGCACCTGTGTGCAGTGCTGCCTGTGTGCCTACACACGTGTACTCATGTGTGTCCGTGCACATGTGCATACTTGTCCGGGTCTTTGGTTGTGTCTGCGTTTGAATCCTTGGGTTCTTGTGCATGTTCTTAAGAGTACTCATGTCCACATGTGCCTATGTGTGTGCCCATGTATTTCTCTACATGTGTCCACATGTGTCCCACGTGTCTTACATATGTCCTTGCACATACATGTGTGTGCATCTGTGCATGTGTCTATGTGTGTGCACATGTCATTGGGTGCATGTCTTCATGCATTTGTTTATGTGCCCATGTGTACACACTTATGTGTGTCTGAGTGTGTAACTACTGCACACCCCTGTTTATATTTACACTGTGCGTGTTTGTATTTGCATAGCGATGTGTGTTAGTGTATGACCCAGTTTTATTGTGCATAGGACAGAAGGAAGGAAGGAAGGAAGGAAGGAAGGAAGGAAGGAAGGAAGGAAGGGAGGAAGGAAGGAAGGAAGGAAAGAAGCATGGAAAGAAAGGAGTGAGGAGAAAGGCGCGGAGGAGCAGGGGCAGCAGCGTCCCCGGCCGAGTGCAGAGCTGAGTGTCGGCTTGCTGGCAATGAGGGCGTGAGAAGGAGCAGGCTGACCTTTTAAGTCACTGAGTCTCTTCCTCTATCTACATCTGTGAACACCTGCCCTAGAGGGCTCAGCAAAGTGCGGCTGCATTTACAGCCAGTTGTGGACCTTGTGTCCCCAGCCTCTGCAGTGACATCTGAAAACTCTGGGCAGGAAATCAGCTAAATTAAAGCAAAGCAGAGCTGTGTTGTGGCACCCAGCATGGCAGATAATATTCCAGTGCTGCATGCAATTAAATTCTTCAATTATTCTAAGTGTTATTATGCTAATTTAAAAGGCTGGGATTTTTAGAAACATGTATAAAGAATTATGTTCAGTTATAGCATTTTATTTATGTGACTTCACATTAAATTATTTAAGGTACAGAAATGATAGGAGTTGCTGGGCTGTGTCTCCAGCGAGCCCCATGGGGCAGCAGCAGGGCTGAGGTGGACAGTGTCCCTTTGTAGCTCGGGAGTGGGGACCTCACAGAGGGAAGCACGAGGGCTGTCCCTATCCACTGGGAGCTGTAGCAAGGCCAGGTCCCCAGGAGAGCAACTTCCTTTGATGGGGGTCCACCATCATTTGCCTGCACTGTTTGTCCAGAGGAAATGAAGAACCACCCAGGGGCTTGGTTTTTAAGGTCCCGAGAGCTGCGCCAGAAGCCTGCATACGATGGGCCCCAGGTAACATATTCATCCTTGGATGGCCCCACTGTGTGGCTCTGGATTTTAAAGAAAAAGAAAAAGAAAAAAAGATCTCAGGTTTAGGCAAGAGCTGTCCGGTTTGCAGCCTGTAAAGATGCCCCGCTGCATCCCGGACCTGTCGTGCACGACCTGCTCCGTTCCTCCTGCCCTGCTCTCCAAGCTCCTCCCCCATCCCGCCCTGTTTCGGCCCTTCCCTCCTCCTTCTTTCACCTTCTTTTCTCTTTCTCTCTCCACCTCACATCTCACAGTCTCCTCTCTTCCGCTTGCCACTTTCTCCACTTTGGGTCCCAGAATGATGCTCTATGTGTTTTACTGTTATCTATCCTACATGCTCTTTCACTCATCAAAGAGCACAGCTTTTTTCCTCTTCAAAAATACTGAAAATTGGGAGACAACACATCCACAGGGAGGCCTTCTTTGCAAGCCTCACCTCCACGGCACTCTGCCTGGTCCCAGATGGCCCCATTGTGGCTGCAACTGTAGCCACACCTGTGTGGGACTAGGCAGCTGCCGCACCCAGAACTCTCCAGAACACACCACCAGGAAAGCCCTGCTCCACCAGTCCCAAGGCAGGACCTTTGTCCCCCTTTCCTCTACTGTGCCACATGGACCAAGAGCCTTCAGATAAGACCAAGGTGCCCAGATTCTCTGGTCCCCAAGAAATGACATGGGAGTCAGCATCAGAGCACCCCTCATTAAGGCGGGTCAGGGACAACCTCATGTCACCTGCACCTGCCAGTCCACTGCTAAGCTTGTGACTTTGCTTTAGAGCATCCTGAGGTCCTCATGCAGCCTGCCTGGAGAGTAGAAACTACCCAGAAACATGCCAAAGTCTGTCCTCTATTGAGATAGCCCTTCCCCCAGTCTAGCTCAGCTCAGGGTGGGCACAGCAGGGCCACTAAGGTGGGCAGAGGCTGTGGGAAGTATGTTGGCAGGTGTCAGATCTCTAACATAAGAAACTACAACCATCAGCACAGGAAATGAAATAAAATGCCGAATAGAAGACAACAAGATGAAGAAGCAAAATGCAATCGCAAATGCTCAGCCCATAGCACAAGTCCACAGAAGAGAGACCTCGAGGAAATCGGAAGCCAGCAAATAGAGCTCTCTGAAATGATAGCAACAAAAGTGGGGGAAAAAAAATGAAAGAGGCCGTAGGAAAAAAGAAATAATCTCTAAGGTACAACAACAAAATACATTAAAGCAAATACAGATGAACAAATAGAGGTGCTCAGGAAAGCAATGGAAACTATAAATGCCAAACGTAGACAAGAAATGGAATCAATGAAATAGATCCAAGCAGAAATGTGGGAGATCAGACACTCATTGACAGTGTACATAACAGATTAAATGACAGCAAGGATGGAATATCAGATCCAGAGGACAGGAATGCCGACAGAGACCAGGAAAAGACAGATACCTTAAAGATCACAGAAGACCATGAAAAATCAATCCAAAAGCTCCCAGGTGAAGCACAGAACAGCATAAGATTGATTGGAATTGGCAAGAAAGCTGGAGACGGTGCAAGAGCCATTAAAAATCTCTTCACAGAAATAATGACAGGAAACTCCCCAAACAATGGATTTTAAAAATGACATATAAATAAAGGAAGCATATAGAACTCCAAAAGGCAATAATCAAAATAAATCTACACCAAAAGCTATAATAATCAGGATCCCAGAAATTCAGCCAAAGAACAAAGTATTTAAAGCAGTTAGAGAAATGAAGGAGCTCAAATAAGCAACCTATTTTTGAACCTCAACCTTCTAGACAAAGAGCAAATCCAACAAGAGGTTCATATGAGAGAGGGAATTTTAAAGATCAGAGGACAAATGAATGCAGTAGAGACTAAAAAAAAATACAAAGAATAAATGAATGAAAAAGTTGGTTCTCTGAAAAAATAATAAAATATTAACTGACCTCATCAAAAAAGAGGGAAAAAAAAGCAACACAAGTTCAAGCAATTAAGATTGAAAAGGGGGAAATCTAAACAGATCCCACAGAAATTCAGGCAATCATTGATACTTACTGAGAGAACCTATATTCTAATAAGAGAGAAAACACAGAAGAAATGGACAAATTCCCAGACACAAGCAAACTGAGGAAACTAAATCAAGAAGATGTAAAAATTCTAAACAACCCAATAACAGCAAATGACATTGAAAATGGAATTTAAAGTTTACTAGCAAAGAAATGCCCAGGTCCTGGCAGATTCATTGTTGAATTGTACAAAAAACCTACAGAACTAATACTGCAAAGGCTGAAACTCTTTAAAGAAACTAAGAGGACTAAGGACCTCCAAAAGCATACCTGGGAGCGGAAGTCCTGAGACAAAGAGAGCGCTGCTGCCTCTGCCACCATGAAGTGTCGGGCTGCAGCGGCCAGGGACTTTGAATATGTCAGCGATGGCACTCAGCAGACTTGCCCAGGAGAGAAAAGCTTGGAGAAAAGAAAACCCCTTGGGCTTTGTGGTTGTCCCCACCAAGAATCCCGATGGTACAATGAACCTGATGAATTGAGAGGGCGCCATTCCGGTAGAGAAGGAGACTTCCTGGAAAGGAGGCTTGTTCAAACTGCCCATGCTTTTCAAAGACGGTTATTCATCCTCACTACCAAGATGTAAACTTGGGTCATCACTCTTCCACTCGAATGGGAACCCCTTGGGCACAGTGTGCCTGTCCATCCCGGAGAAGGACAAAGCCTGGATGCCAGCCGTCATGATCAAACAGATCTTACTAGAAATACAGGAACTTTTAAATGAACCAAATACTCAGGACCCAGCTCACACAGAGGCCCACACAATCGGCTGCTAAAACAGAATGGAATAAGAGAAAAGGGTTTGAGCACAAGGCAAGAAGTTTACACCCTCATAGGCAGTGGCTTTGTGGCTCTGCAGAAAGGAAGAAGTCGATTTGGCAAGAACTCGTTTATACTTTTTGCAAATCTAGAGTCGCTCATTTGGTCACTAGTCACCTGGGAAGGCTGGGCGGGAGCCATCTCCATTCCTGCCAGTGGCACACAGTTTTCATCTACGGAATCACCCTGTTTTCATACAAGGTCTCTTCCTCCAGTTTTTTGCATTTTTGATTGTTATGTAAAACTTGCTTTTATTTTAATATTGAGGTCAATATTTCAACTGCTATAAAAGTACAAACGTTTACACTTGGGTCCGTCCCCCAGGAACTAGTCCTATGCTCTCGGAGGCAGGCTGCTTCCTGCTGCTCAGAGCTGTCCATAGCCTCTAGCTGGCTGCGGAAGAAGAAAATCACTTGCCCCGCCCACCCACTTCCGATCTCCTCAGAACCTGGGGTGTGCTGTTAGTGAGCCTTGGGTCCAAAGTCAGCTAGTGGCTCAATTTTGCATCACTTCCTTTGTGTTAATAGAGCATTTTATCTGTGTTTATCTGTATTTAGAGTAAATAAACTTAATATAAAGGTTTAAAAGAAAAATACCCAGCCGGGCGTGGTGGCGCACGCCTGTAATCCCAGCACTCGGGAGGCTGAGGCAGGAGGATTGATGCGAGTTCGAGACCAGCCTGGGCTACAAAAGTGAGCTCAGGACCAGCCTCAACTGCATAGTGAGACCCTGTCTTAAAAAGACAAAAAAAAAAAAAAAAAAAAGAAAAATGCCCAGAAGCAAGTATTACCCTGATTCCAAAACCAGAGAAGAAAGCAGCTAAGAAAGAATACTGTGGGCTGATCTCCCTAACAAACATAGGTGCAAAATCCTTAGTAAGACACTGGCAAACACAGTGCAGCAAAGCATCAAGAAGATAATATGATCAAGTAGGATTCATCCCAGGAGTGCAGGGATAGTTCAACATATGCAAATCAATAAATGAAATACACCACCTTACCAGAGCCAAAGACAAAAATCACATGATTATCTCAATGGATGTAGAAAAAAATTATTTCACAAAGTCCAACACGCATTCATTTAAAAAAAAAAAACCTACAGAAAATGGGTTAAGTAGTCCAAATAGATGTGAAATATTTTAAACTTCATTTATTTATTTATTTATTTATTTATTTATTTATTTATTTATTTATGTCATGGCTGGCTCAGCTTGCCCTGGGGGTGGGGCTGGCAGAGCATGTGGTGCCCGGTATTGAGCTGTGGTCCCTGCGGTTGCCTAAAGCTTGCATAAGCAGGCATTTTAGACTGCTGAGCTATCTCACTGGCCCCAATGTGAAATATTTTGAAGGTGATTAATGGCAATGTTTTTTCGACCATAGTACTTTTTCAGGAAAACCACACTACTTTTAATCATAATTCATGTGTCTATTTTTATGATAATGTCCTAATATTTTGAATACAGTTTCCTTGTAGTGTATTTTGAAATCAAGATGTACAACACTTCCTGTTATTTTCCTCTTGCTCAACATACTGTAGCTATGAGATTTTGTGTTTCTAAATGAATTTTAAGGTATTTTTTTCTAAGTCTGTCCAATGTTTCACTGAAATATTTATAAAGATTACATTAATTCTGATGGTTTCGGATGGCATGAACATTTTAACAATATTAATTCTTCTGACCTGTGAATACAATCTTTTTTACATTTTTATGTGTTCCCCAACTTTTTTAATGTTTTATAGTTTTCATTGTAGAACCCATTTCTTCAGCTAAATTTATTCCTACATCCGTTTTTGGTAGCTTTTGCAAATGTGATCTGTTTCTTGGATTCCATTTCAGATTATTCACTGTTAGCATTTAGCAGGCTGACAGACTTTTGTGAGTTGTTCTTTCTAGCCTATAATATTGTTAACTTCATTTGTTTTGACAAATAGCTTGAAGAGAGTCTTTGGAGTTTTATGTCTGTGAGATTATGCCATCAGCAAACAGTGACAGTCTACATTCTTCTTTTCAGCTTGGAATCTGTCTTAGTTACTTCTCTTGTTTCTGAGACCAAGTGCACAACACTCAGAATTAAGAGAGGAAAGGTTTATTTAGTTCACAGTTTGTAGAGGTTGTTGTCCATGTTCAACTGGCTCTAAGGTAGTGCGGCATGGCAGCGGGGGACAGGTCAAGGCGGTGGAAGATGCCAAAAGGGCAAGAGGAAGAGAAAAGCAGGCATCCTGCCCTCTTTTATATTGGATCCAGGATACCCGCCCTAGTGCAGGGGCAGCACTCCCACTACCAACTCCAGCACTAGAGGATGAAACAATCACAGACTCTGGATTCAGCTGCTTCTGAAAAACCTCCCCCCCATCATGACCACATGGGCTTGGGGACATCTGGACACAAACCATAATAAAGGCTTTTATTTCTTTCTCTTAGCTGAAAATGCTAGCTATGACTTATAATACTATGTTGAGTGAAAGTGGTAAAAGTAGGCATCCTTGTCTTGTTCCAGACCTTAGAAATCTGTCAGCTTTTCCTCACACAGTGCAATACTGGCTACGGGTTTGTCATAGACATTGCAGTCTTAATTCCTTTCCTTGTGACTGACACAAAATACTCAACAACCATAAGTTGAAAGAGGAAAGCTCTATTTTGGGGCATTGTTTCTCTATCCATAATCAAATTGCTGCTAGGCAGGGCAGAGTGGCAGAGGCAAAATAGTCCACGGCAGAGCAGGCAGCAGCACCAGCAGCAGCCGTTCTCCATTTCCCTTTTATCCCACCTAGATTATAAGCCTTCTGGGTGGTACCATGCACATCCAGGTGGGGCTGCCCATTATCCACACCCAGAACTATGCTAAACTAATCAGGGGCCTAATCTACTCAGCCTACACCCTTAATCCTAGTATCAGACACTCACTTTCAAAAAGCCCTAGCTATGGGTGTATAAGGCTTTGGGGGCTATCTACTTAACAGCCAAAATAATAGCTTATTTATATATATATATATATATATTTTTTTTTAAGAATTTTTTATTTTATTTATCTTTTTTTTTTTCTTGTTTCAGAACCTTTGTTTGTTTATTCACTCATTTTTATGGCTGGCTCAGCCCACCCCGAGGGCAGGGCTGGCATAGCATGTGGTGCCGGGGATTGAACCACGGTCCCTGAAGCCACCCAAGCTTTCCCAAGCAGGCGCTTTAGACCACTGAGCCATCCCGCCAGGCCCCTAGCTTATTTATATTGAGGCACATTCATTTTATGTTTACCTAATTCTTTCAGAATTTTCATTACAAAGGGTCATTGACTTTTAGCAGGCATCTTTTCTGCATTTATTGCAGAAATATTTATATTTATAAATATATTTATAAACATTTATATTATTCATAAATTATTGGGCCAGCCAAATAGCTCCCCTGATTAAAGTGCCTGCAAATAGGCACAGGGGCTGGGGATTCAATCACATAGGGAGCACTGAGATGGCAATTGAGACTGGCCATGGTGGCACGAGCCCGCCTATAACCCCAGCTCTTGGGAGGCTGTAAACAGGTGGATCACTACCAGTCTGATCTAGTAGTGAGACACTAAACACCCTGTAAACCCTTTCCTAAAATACAAAAAGAAGAAGAAGAAGAAGAAGAAGAAGAAGAAGAAGAAGAAGAAGAAGAAGAAGAAGAAGAAGAAGAAGAAGAAGAAGAAGAA
>PVJA010014036.1:0-48251 GCA_004027025.1 Myocastor coypus
GGGAGGTGGGTCATGCCCACACACTGTACTCTGTAGAACGATTGTGAGGACAATATGCAATATGTCAACTTTCAAAAAAAGGAAAGGGGAAAAGAAAAAAAAAGCAATGTTGATTTAAAAGTGCTAATGTTTAATTGTTTGATCAATCTTATATATCTATATGTATTAATCTAAACTGATCTGATGATGAAAATATGTAATATAACCATTGTTAAATTTAAACAATAAAAATATTTATTTAGATAGCCAGATATAAGCATTCAGAATTGGTTCAAGAGCTATTAGGAATTAAGAAATGAAAAATTATAACCTGAATATGTGCATTTTGGAATAAAAATTAATTAGTGCTATCACGTAAACAATATTCAAAAACATGTTAGTGCAGCAGTTAACAAATATTTTTAGAGTTGGGGAGACAGCTCAGTGTACTAAGTGCCTGCTTAGGCAAACACAAGGCCCCGGGTTTGAGACCCAGCACCACATGCCACACTGACCCTGCCAACAGGGCTGGTTGAGCTGGCACTGAGATTATTGCTTGTGCACACCCATAATCCCAGTCCTGGCAGGCTGAAAACGGGGATTACAATGAATCTGAGATACATAGTGAGATCCTGTACCAAATGCATTTGAAAAACAATATGACCTAACAAGTCCAATATAGAATGACTTACAAAGATAGCAACAGGTTCTTAAAAATCTCACAAAATCATCCAATATCTAAATATACTTGCACTGGTCTGCATAGCTCCTCTGTGCTACACATTCTCTCAAACAACTTCAATACTACCCATTTATTTTAGGTATAAGAACAATTCTAAAATCATCTGATATTTTCTAGATTCCTCACCTATTGCCATTTCTCTGAACTTTCAAACTTTTCATATACATAGCTATTTACTTTTGTATGCAGTGACATATTTCACATTCCAAATGAGCCACAAATAGCAGTACATTATGTTTTAAAAGTTGATTGATACAAAGTAAAATTATCAAAAGGAAATGTAGTATTCATTGTTCATACATGGATGAATCTGATCAAGCTGTTAAAGTCAGCAAAAATATACTTATGTCAATATTGTAATAAGGTACAATTTGATTAAATTGTATAAATTAAAGTTTAAACAATATCTTTCACAAATTAATACAAGACAGTTCATTGGAAAACAAAAACTATCTAGAGAGATCTTTTTACAAGAGCAAATTCTTTTCATTCTACTTCACTTCATCTCCACCATTCATAATAAAAATTATGAACATGAAAATATGAGGCAACAAAATGCATGTAAAGACTCCTAACTCTCCCAAAACATAACTATGGAAGACATCTGGAGAGGCAATGAAACGAAAAGTAGCTGAGCTGCACAAAATCATTAAAGAGAAATAAAAGCACCTCGGCAAACTCAAAGATGATATAAGCAAAATGAGAATGGAACTAACAACTAACTTGCCCAAATCTATTGAAATTATACATAAATATTAGGCAATCTGGACAAGATGATTCAAACATAAACATAAAGCTTATTTTAAAAAATGGACCAGGAAATTGTGCTACATATAAACATTGGAGATCAAAATATCCTATCGAATACATAAACAACAAAAATGAACAATGTTGAGACAGGGTTTCAAGACTTAAGGGACCGAAATAAAGCTTATTGTTTACTCAGAAATATTAAAAGTGATGTGCGACAAAGGAAATTTCATGCAACAACTACCAAATTATGTTGTGAAAATAACCTAAGGCTAGAAAGAGACAGAGCGACATTACCAGGCAGCATATATGACATAAGGATCTGTTGATAAAAATCATAGCAGAAACTATCCAAGCATGAAGAAACAAATCAACATACAGATAATTGAAAACCTTTGAATATAAAGCAATTATATTGAAGAAACTATCCTCCCATGACATAACATTGACAAAATCATTTATGTACAATGGGACGCTATCTTATATGTTTTCATAGAAAATTAAATAAACAGTTCAAAAGGAAAATCTATTAGAATTATAAAATAATTTTCAACAGAAAAGAAAGCCCAAGAGGGAAGTGGTTTGCACTCTAAATGAAAAAATTTTCAAATCATAATAATATAGGCAACAAAACCATCTTTAAAGATATATGAAGAAATAAGGGCATTTTCTAGCAAGAAAACCGTCTAACACTGACAAACATGAAAGAATGTCTCCAAAAATATTAAGACTGTCCTACTCAGAGAAATGGGAGTCAACAAAGTCAAAAAATCTGATCAGAGAAATACATTAAGTGACATGAGTAGTGGAAATCAATGAGAAAAATAAAGGAGCTAATGATGGAAAATGAAATCAGTGAATATAAGAAGTGCATAGATTTCAGTAATAACTTTCAGGGAAAACAGACTCATATCCCCAAATAAAAAACACACATTAGAGAAGAAGATTAAGAAAAAAACAAGAAGAATTCCCAACAATTTCTCTATCACTGGAGAGCACAAAGAAGAACAAACACTAAGAATATAATTTTGAAGATTCTTCAAAATATCAAACCTAAAACTAAAACTAACTAGAACTAAAAGTAAGTTAAACTAAAACCTAAACCAAAACCAAAACCAAAATTAAAACTAAAAAACTAAACCTAAAACTACAGGTTCCATTTCATCCAGCTATTGACCTTCTTAGTGAAAGAAGAAATCTTACTGACATAGCGAAAAGCACCGCAACTGAGTGATACATGCCCACTAATGTTTATAGCAGCACAAACTGTAATATATAAATCTTGCAGCCAGCTCATATGGCAATCAGTGGGTGGATGCATAAAAAATGTAGTATATATAAACAACAGAGTTCTACCACAAGAAAGGAACACACTGTCAGATAGAAGTGTGCACCATGAAAACATAATTTTTAGGGAAATAAATTAGGCACACATATTTAAATATTACTTTGTTCTTCTTGTGTGAGAAATCCAAAGTGTGACTAAGGAAAAAAGATGGAGTATAAATATTGACAAGCGGGAAGAAAATGTTCAAATTAGGATAGGAATAAAGGAGAGAAAAAGATTAGAAAGAGAACAGGAATTTAAAAAGAAGAATAGAAAGAAAAATCAACATAAAATTTGTAAATTGAGAGGGGGAAAAAGGCTGAAGGGAAAGGAGGTAGGCTAGAAATAAAAGTGTTAAGATACATTATATAGTAATTCCCTATGATGTCATCATTAAGTATGTCAAAAGTGTACCAATATAATTAATCTTTAAATGTGTGCCAATAAAACTAATCTTTAAAAAAACAAGCATTTTCTAACTTTGGAGTTATATTGTCGGAAAGTAAAAGTCATTGTTAGGAAAATAATATTCCATACACCAACTCCCCAATATCAGGCAAAGACATTAATTGTATTGTCAAAATATCCTTTTGTGGGGCCTGGCAGGATGGCTCAGTGGTCTAAAGCACCTGCTTCGGAAAGCTTGGGCGGCTTGAGGGACTGCGGATCGATCCCCGGCGCCACATGCTGCGCCAGCCCTGCCCTCAGGGCAGGCTGAGCCGGCCATAAAAATAAACAAACAAACAAAAGTTCTGAAACAAGAAAAAAAAAATAAATTAAAAAAAATATCCTTTTGTAAGACAGATAAGATGTAAAGAATGGCATTTCATATTTGTTAGGGGAACAATTCAACAGAAAGCTACAGTAATTGTAAATATGCATATATTGTACATGTATGCAAATATAAATGTACATATATTCATAAAACAACCACTATTGGACCAACACAATTAAATTACAACTTGTACAATAACAGTGGGAGACTTGAGTAACTCAGTTTCCAAAAGAGGCCGACCAGTAAAATAAAAAATTATTCAAGAAATATTAGAGCTGAATTACTGCATCAAATAAATGTTGTAACCATAATGAACAGAGTATTCTAACCTACTAAAACAAAGTGTACATTCTTGTCAGCGACACTTGGAAGTTACTCAACCTAGAATTTAAAGAACACATTTCTGAACATACAGTGGGGACACAATTGAAATGAAGGAAGAAAATAAATTGTTAGAATCAACCACAGTGTCAGTAAACTATACTAGGACTCAAGAAAGATTTTTATTGCCATGAATGCTTACAGTATAAAACAGAGGTGCCTAAAATAAATAATTTAATAGTGTACCTCCCAATTCACCAAAAAATGTTGAAACCCAAACCTAGTTTATATAGTAATCAGAGCAAAAATTAAGAAAATTAAGATTAATAATGAAGCTAAGAAACAAGAATTCAAACTTTAGCTCTCTGAAAGAATAAAAAAGCTAAATAATCCTTCTGTCACATTTAACTAAAAATGGGAGAGAAAGGGTTTGTGTGAATGGAGCTAGAGGTGAAAAAGGCTATTAGTAACTACTCTGAAAAAAGCACTTAACACAATTAGAGAATCTCGAAGAAAAGACAGATTCTTAGAAATTTATGAATTATTGAAATTGTATAAAGAAGACATAATAACTGAAGTCAATAATTAGGTAAAAATTGAAGCTACGATGAAAAACTTCATGAAGAAAAGCACAAGCATTCTATCTTTTACATTTTCATTATTTTACAGCCTATGTATTTTTTCTTTCTGGTCTTTTTGAGACAGGGTCTCACTATGCATTTAAGGCTGGCCTTGAGCTCACTTTTGTAGATGAGGTTGTTCTCGAACTCACATTGATCTTCCTGCCTCAGCCTCCCAAGTGCTGGGATTGCAGGCGTGCATGATCATGCCCAGCTTGCAGTCTGTATCTTTTAAATGAAGAATTTATGATGTTTCAATGCATGGTTATGATTTACATATAAATACTTTGCCCTGGAATTTTTATTAATTTATACCGTTCATTCTGTAATCTCCTTATCGATTCAAATTCTCAAAACTTCACTTTAATTGTTTTCTGCACATTGTTTAATCTTGACAGCAACACTGCAAACTTCATATATGAAAAATATAATCAGAAAGTTTCAATGTGTTTTTAAAACATGTATTTTGTTGTTACAGGGTCTCATTACATAGCTTGCACTCATGGTGATTCTGCTGCTTTCAGCCTCCCCAGTGCTAGGATTACAGGTATCTGTCACTATGTATGGACTCTGGGCCAGGCTACCCTGGAGGCACAGCTGGAATGCTATGTGGTGCTGGGAGTTCAATCTTGGACACTGTTTGCCTAAGCTTACCTAATCAGGCACTTTAGTCCACTGAGCTATCTTGCTGATTCCAATTTCTGTGTCTTGCTCTAAGACACACAGATGGTGCCATAGCTGAAGCTTTAAATTTACTCAAATAGGGATAGAAATTACAAGATTAAGTGGGCTGCTTATTTTTAGAATAGTAATGTATATTTAATGAGGATGCTTCCATCAATCTCAGAGACTATTACCATTTTCCAGAAGAGACCCTGAATAAATCACAAAAATGGACATGGGACATATTTGAGGGACTTTATAACTCAGGAAAGTAATGAAAAAAGAATGAATTGGGTGAAAAATTGAACTAATAAAATTTAGAAGATAAAATAGCTAAGGGAAATAATGTTCCCTTGAAGAATTTTCTTCAGTACTAAAATTTCATAACAAGCTTCATGTCCTGGAATAAAGTCATTTGGCTTTATTATGTGCTAAAGCAGCCAAGGAAGACATTGGACTCAGTAAGAACACTTTTCCATGAATAGCACTTACATAAAATTCTCACTGAATTTAATTCTCTTATACAAAGACTGGTTATTGGTAAACTATCTTCAGTGTGAGATTTTAACAACTGTTTTCAGTCATCATATGATAAAGCTTATATACTACAGGAAAAGGAAATTATTAGTCTTGAACATCTCATTTCTTTAAGACTACAAAATTCAAGGAATACACATTAGTACCTGTGTAAGCAAAGTTGAAAGGCCTTGTTAGAGGAACATGATGCTTTGGAGCTACTGTGGGATGTGAAGGGTATAATAACACACCATCGTCACCTAACATCTCCACCAGCTCTTTGTAGAGACTTTCTTTCACCTTCTTATACTTTTCATACTGCTCATTGTTGTATTTGAATTTTTGCTCAAACAAAGCCAGTCCTATGGAATAAGAACATTCAATAAGCTAAGGGAAAAATCTTAAATTTAAGCATTATATTTTCTGTATTTTCTTGTTCTAGCATTACAAATTTATGGCAAAAAAATTTAGACATATAACCTAAAAGAAAAATGTTATAACCTTAACACACACACACACACACACACACACACACACACACACACATATACACGTTTGATCATGTAACTACTAACTCTGTCAAGTCTTTTTATGTAGTGCTACATAGAGAATTTATACTATTTGACACAGTATACTTTATCATTAAGATTTTTACATCATTAGAAACCCATTATATAAGTATTGGGTGTATATTTTCATTGTAAGAATGTACCATATTGTTGGTTTTCTTTAATGATCCTATGAGTTTTCACTATGTGGGCTATTTAGACAAAATAAATATTTTTATATCTATTCAGACACAAAATTCTTAACAAAACTTATAGCAAAATTACAGTTTAGAGTATTACTCAATATATGGAGTTTTTAATGATTTCATTAAAATACCATACACATATACACATTTAAGTCTATCCTTTTTTTAACCTAACATTTTTATGTATTTCACTGTAGTGCTGTGACAACAAAATGACATCTGTGTACCAGAGCATACATATATTAACAGTAAGATGTAACTTTTCATTCCACCACTGCTAAAATATTTAGGTTTTTTTTGTAGGAAACATAAGTGTGTAAGATGGCCACACCAAATAATTTTCTGTTTTTTTCTTTAATCTTAATTTTTAAATCAGTAGTACCTTATCAACTTCACTGTTAATAGAACTGTAAATTATCTGGGTGATGGGGTGTGCGGGAGGGAATCATTCAACTGTATACTGTAATAGATGCTAGAGTACTCACACACATACCAATAGGAAACTGTCACCATTATTAAGGGCTAATTACTGTTATTAGTTGCACAATGATAAACTTCTTTTGAAAATAACAGCCCACTTATATGTGAAAAATGCCCTTTCCATTTCCACGGAAGAAAAAATATTCAGAAAGTTATTTTTGGCCTGGCTATGTCAAAAAATGAACTGTACAAAGATCTACATGTTAAAACTGAAATTATAATTGTAAGTCTATCAAAAACAAAAATGTCATGCATTTTTATTATCAGTTATGCAGGGGCTTTAAAACTTTTGCAAGACCATATAGTATCTATTAGATTTTGTACTGGTAATGCACACCACCAGCAAGCTTGATTAGATTAACAGAAATCTGTGTTAATCACACCTTTATATATTAAACTAGAGAGACAAATGTCTTAAGATTTACAGAAATATTCTCAGTACTCAAATGGTAGGATAATATTTTTTTGTTTTTTGTTTTGTTTTTGTTTTTTGTGGGACTGGGGTTCGAATTCACAACCTTGTACTTGCCAGGCAGGCACTTACACCACAGAGCTGTCTCCCCAGCCCCGGTAGGATAATATTTTGATAACCCTTCACATACAGAATAAAAAAAATTCTGTAGTCTCACGTTACAAAAAAAAGTACTGCTGAAAATATTAGGAGGCAAAGGATATTCTCTGTAACACAAAGTAAGTTATAACTAGTGTCAAAATGCAAACGCAAGATCCAAATAAAAAAATATCAAATTACACAGAGCAACCGAAGCCCATATTCTTCACTAAATAAAGATTTAATAAGACAATGTACTGTGTTAATAAGACACAGAAATAGGGTGAGCTAGGGCAAAAAGTAAATAAAACCAAAATAATGGTGGAAAAAATCAGAACCACTGTCATTTCCCTAGTCAAAGCACAACTTTTTTTGGTGTCTTTCCATTCATATAGTACCTAACACTGTACATTAATATACAGAAAAAATTGGTTCTCCCATGAAATTCTCTAAATTCTTGTTAAATTTTTCAAAGTAGACATTATTATGAATGAAAAACCAACCGGCACTTATCTTTTTTTTTTTTTTTAACACTGGCAATTTTTTACAGAAACTTTTTAAAAGTTATCATAATTATTTTGTCTTTTATCCCTTCAGCCTAAAATCCATTAATGCCATGACTATCCATTCTTCATTTTTTGTTGCTGTGGATATTAAAACGTTGGCTCATTTGGGGTAACAGATTCATGCCTAAAACATTGTTGAGTCTGGCAGAATGCAAGGAGTCTCAATGCAAACTGTGCAATGGATGTAATGTCTTCATGCTGCTGGTCAGTCATTGTTGCCAAAGTATCAAAAGGATCCTTTGCACAAGGGTCTAAAAGTCCAGGACTACCTTTAAGAATAATTCCTGAAGAAATGCACTAAAAAATTCTCAGGGCATCCCCTGGGCTTTGAGGCCTAGAAGCACTACTAATTGCTTTTTCTACTGATAACTGCATAGCCCAGCTTGGAAAGTCAGACCAAATTGGAACTTGCTCACAGAGGTCTCGGACAATTTGAATGATAATCACACATGACTGTAGACTGTTAGCTCTGGCCTGCAACCATTAGGTGGTGTAGAACAGCCAGAGCATCAAAACATTTTTGCCTGTCCAAGATGTCCGGTGGGTCTTTCACGATACATGAGGTTATATCTCCTTTCCTCATGTTCTCTTCTTGAATAATTGGAGTTGTCAGGATAATAGTGACTTGCATTTTAGGTTCCACACATGAATTCAAAAGTATTGCTGCTTCAGATAAAGCACTTTTTATGTCATACTTGTATGACATACATACTAACAGCAAACTGTTTGGGTAGATTTTCAGCAGTTGGACTTAATAAAGTCTGAAGATTTCTCTGAGCACAGCAAGACAAGGTTGACATTTCTATCTCCTCAGAAATGTAATTGCTTTTCCCAATACTCCCGCCAGCAACACTCCTTTCAAAGCTCTGTCTTTACCTCCTTCATTCTTATCATCTCCCTCATTGCTCTTGCTCTTCTCATGTTCAGACAAATTGTCTGAAACAATTTTTAAAGCACGTTCAGTGATAGAAACAATTTTCTGAACTACCTCTAGTTCCTCTTCTGTGGGATAAATGGTTTCCTGTTTTGTCATTACATGATGGTCATCGGATGAGTCAGGGTAATGTAAAGATGCAGAACCCTGTGGCTGAGGAGGCATGCCTGGTTGGACTCCCAGAAGGCCTAATGAACCTGGAGGACCATGAGGGTAGCCTCCAGCTGGTATTCAGCGGTGATCATCCCATGATGATGCTGTTCTTCGTCCATTTTTCTCCAGTACATGTCTTCTTTGTGATGCCTCATTTCCATTCTCCATCATTCCTCCACTTCCTTTTTTGGCCAATATTCCTCTTTGTACATTTGTTTCCTCATTCTTTTCTTTCTGGATTTTTCTTGCTGGAATACTGGGTTTCACTTCCACTTGCAAATCTAGATTGACTTTTTTTAAAATTTTGAAGTCTGTGTCTTCATCCTCTTAAGTGCATTTCTTTAGTATTGGGATCGTTACAGCTGCACTCACACAGCTTACATCATTTCGTACCTCCTCCACATAATCATGGCCCACTGGCTGCACATCACTCTGAAAAGCAGCAGGAGATACAGGTGTGACAGATTCTGACACCATATCTGGCTTTACTTCGGGAATCTGCACAGCAGAACTGACCGGAGTGCTTTTTATACATTCAGTTCCTTTTAATTCCTCTGTTTTATTTCCTGTGGCATACAGCTTGTTGCCACCAACAAAGTTTATTTTGGGTGTATATGTTTTCTTGACAGCCATATTGGCAGGCACTGCTGATACTTTAGAGTTGGATGTGCTATTAAGAGATGAGTTTCCTGCAGATGTAAGACGTTTCACAGAAGAAGTCACAACTGATGAAGGGTTCACGGTACAATTACTTCCTGCAATGCTAGATGGAGAAGCAGTTGGTTTTGAAGCAGAGATAGCAACTGAAGGAATAGCTTCGCTAACAACATTTGGTTCTCTTGAAGGAATAGGTTTACCGAGTTTTGTGTGTAATTTAACTACTTTCTGATGGTTGGCCCCACAAATGTGGGCAGCATATGCAATCTGTGCCTGTACAAGACACATCACACAGCTCACAATGTAGCTGACTTTGAGTCCCACGAGTAGAGTTATTGCTGCTGCTGGTATTTTGTGATGCCTTCAATGAGGCTTCTTTCATTTTTTTTAGTGTTTTTGTCCTTCTAAGTGCTTTCTATAAGCCTGTGATCCAGCACAACCAATCTTACAAACATCACAGTAGTGAATCTGGGGTGGTTTGGAAGGCTGCTTTGGTTTCAACTGTTTATTCTGGAATGGTGCTTTTTTTAGTAGAGTTGGTCCTTGTTCAGGCAGCTTTTACTGCTGCAGTGGCAGCAGCTACTGCTGCTTGTTTCTGTTTCTGTTGCTATTGATAGTAGGAAGACACAGCTGAATACACTGCTGCTTCATCACCTGAATAAGATGTACCAGAATAAGTAACTGCTGTAGTAAAGCAAGTAGCACTGTTGAGTATAGGATGGCACCACAGTAGCTGCAGCTGTTACTGGCTGTATGGTGGATGAAATAGGATAAATGGAGAAAGTAGTGGTAACTGGACTTGGTGTGGCTGATTTCTATGGCTGTCACTTGTATTTGCTGGGTTTGAGTATACTGAGTTGCACATTGGCTATAAACCTGCCTTGGGAGCTCTCTGGTAGTAGGTTTCCACAACTGAAGGCTGAGCTTGAGCAGCTGCAGTTGCTGTTGGCTGGTAGTAGTACTGCTTAGTGGTATAAGCTATAGCAGGAGCTGTTCATTTTACATATGAGTATGAGTCCTGGTAATTTTGTGTAGTAGCCAGAGGTTGTTGTGGTAGTGCTTTTTCTTGCCTCCTGGTATAACCGTAGTCCATTGCGGAGTGTGCAGTGGGGTAGCCTACATAAGCAGCAGCTGTTGCTACAGCTACAACTGCTACTGGAGCAGGTCTGGCAACTGCAACTTTGGCGGCTGCTGCTGCATCGAAAGCAGTAAATGTGTGCACAGCTACTGGGGCCTGACGGACAGTGTAGCTAGCAACTGTAGTTGGATGAGAATAGGCTACACCTGAAGCTCAAAGCTTGTTGTTGGCTGTAGTGGGCAGCATTTTGGCATCTTCCCCGAGCCGGCTGGGCCCGTAGGTGAAAGAAACTACAGAGCATATGGTAATCATGCTCAGGCTTCTGCTGCTGAACTCTGAACTCTCACCCGCTGCCTCCCTCCTCTCTAAACCTATTCTTCACATTATGTCTATGCATAAGTGAACCTTAAAATAAAAAATTTACATGTTTAAAAACAAAATTTACTCATTTTTAAAACACAAAATGCTTTTGATTATCATGAAATGAACCTATAAGTCATAGACTATCAGTGAAATTTCTAGTATAAAATTGTATACACATATATAACTCTCAAAGAAAATGATTCCAAGCATTTTATTACATATAGTTTGTTATTACACATCAGATCTAATGATGTGCCTTACTACAGCTTATACTATGTGTATAAGTTACACATATACTATATGTGTATTGTTAGTATTGTAATTCACATTACAATAAAGAGCAGGGATTTTTTTTTCTTTACAAAGTTTTCAATTTTGTTCGAATGAAAAAAAAACATTTTTTTCACTTGCCATTATAATTCTCTTGCCATTTATTTATATAATTTTTTTTTTGTCTTTTTGAGACAGGGTCTCGCTATGCAGCTCAGGCTGGCCTTGAGCTCATTTTTGTAGCCCAGGCTGGTCTCGAACTCTCACCAATCCTCCTGCCTCAGCCTCCCAATTGCTAGAATTACAGGTGTGTGCCACCACACCTGGCTTTATTTTTATAAATTTGGCTTTAAAAGATTACAACAGTTCTCTCCATTCACCATAAATTACTACCTATTTTACTGTTGTTATACACATAGGATGTTCCTAATTTTTGTTACAGTAAATCATACCATAATTTTAGCTAGAGTTTAAGATAGTGACACTGAAGAATCTAGCTCCTAGCTAAAACTACTTTTTTGATTTTTAAAACCAAAACATAGAAAATTACAAAAGCTCTATCTGGCAAACTCACCAGGATATACTTTCCTTTCAAAGTGTGGCATGGGTTTCAGCCAAAACAAGGCAGATATTTTTTTCTTTCTTCTTCTTGCTAAGGATTTTATTTATTTATTTATTTATTTATTTATTTATTTATTTATTGGCTCCAGATGCCTTAACGGCTAGTCTGATAAGGCTTGTGGAGCTAGAGATCAAACCTCTGCCCTCTGTGCCTGACTATGTTTGCTCAAGCAGGCACTTAAACAATTGTGCCAAGCCACAGGCTCCCTCTTTCTTCTTCTTGGAAAAGTAGTGAATTTCATAACAATTAAATATTTAGTTCCCTTTGACATGTCACAGATTTGTGCATATTTCCATGCCTACCACTCTGTACTCTCTTAGCTGTTTGTGTGTATGTGCAGTCAGTGACTGCATCTAATGTTCATAATAAGCTACATTCCAAGTCTGGATTTAATTTTTTTGAGACATTGTCTTAATATGTTACTCACTAGTCTTAACTGTTATGGATCTTTCATCTGCCTGATTAAGCCTCCATAAAAAAAACTAGAAGAGAGAGTAGAGATTATTTTTCCTTACAAAGTTTTAATATTTGTTAGAATGAAAAAGATATAACTGTTATCTTCATTCAGGCTTTTTATTTTAATTGGTTATCACAAAACATATTAGCTTAGTTATCTTTCCAGAATCAAGATAAAATATTGATATCATTTAGAGTTAGAAAGCTTGATTTTGGTCTAAGTTAAAGCAATATCAGAAAAGTCTGTAATTGCTTAAAGACTTTCAGTCAGTATATTCTTTTTTCACTTTTATGACTAAACATAAACAGAATATCAGTAGGTAAAATGCCAATCTTTTGAAGGAATTTAACTCTAATAGATATTAGATGTGTGACTTGAATACTTCTTGCCTGTAATGAATTAAGAGAAACATTAAAATTGAAAGCACAGTAGAACACTTTGTAATAATTGACACTACTTAAAATCAAACTCTGTATTGAAAATAAAGTAACAAAGTAGCTATTACTTATTGTGCTATTAAATGTTCCATGATCTGTTTATAAATTTATAAATAAATGAATAATTTCCAACACATGCAGCACTGGATTGAATCGCATGTGTTTTAGAAGCACAACAATTTTAACCTTAGAAAATATGCAATGAAGTATATTACTTAATGTACTCATATACACATGTAGCAACAGTTTTATTAATTACATTTTACACATAAAAATGAAGCTCAGATAATGCAAACAACAGAGTAGAGGGCAAGTTAGTTACAATTTGCAAAAGTTATGATTAGTCTAGTTTTAAATAAATAGCCTAACTACTATTAGCTTCAGTTGAATATATAACTCTTTAAATATATGACTCATTCCCTGAATATTTAAATGAATAGCATGTCAAGAATTTAAAAGACTGACATGGCATTCAGGTACTCAATGAACAATGCTTACAATCAAAACAAGCATAAACCCTGTAATAATTGTACATTAACTGTACTAAGTTCTGGAGCTGCTTAACTGAACTTTCTGCACATTCCTAGTAATAGAATTTTTTATATGGAAAAAGTTTTAGATTTCACTTATTTAAAAATTCAAAACATTATATATGTATTATAAATTTTCCCTTTTAATATCTACATAATAATACATAGTAAAAGTAATAGAATTTTTACTTTGCAATACCATTTTTTAAAAACTACTCTCAAATTCTGAATGATTTAACCTTACCACATTATGGTTCTCAATTCTATAAAATTTACAATATTATATTATAGATGACAGAGATTTGCACATCATAGTGATCGATTATCATACTATTAGTATTCATTTATTTATAGTTATAGATTATGTGGAACAGTGGGAGTGGCTCTCTTTAGGATATTCTTAGTAGAATAAAATTTCTTCTCAAAATCCATCAATCAGCCTGGCAAATAAGTTGATCTACATACCAATCGAAGGCACTGTATACATGGACACACCGAAGCACCATTTGATCAATTCCCACAGAGGGTTTACAGATTTCCCGTGGTCACCAAGAAGATCCACAAATTTTACAGGTTCCTAAGATTGACAAAGAAAGCACAAGGTACTTCTTTAAGTTTGGTTGTTGAAAAATGGCCACAAAGGATCAGTCAGATAGCTCAGCAGACTAAAGCATTTGCTTAGGCAGAGAGCAGCCTGTGCAGTTCAATCCCTCCTCCCAGGCATGCCCCGTCACCAGGGAGAGCTGAGACAGATATTGAGACTGGGTGTGTTGGCACATTGCCTGTAATTCCAATGCTTGGGAGGCTGAAAACATGAGACTCACTATCAGTCTGATCTTGTAGGAAGACGCTGTAGACTCTGCAGACCCTGAACCAAATATATTTTTTAAAAAAGAATGAAAAATGGCCATGAGATAAAAAGAAGTCAAGCAACAATAAGTTGTGTTATACAACTTAGAATGGGAGGGGCGGGAGAGATGGCTCAGCTGTCTAAAGCATCTGCTTAGGCAAACTTAGGCAATTGCAGGTACCCTGGTTCAATCCCCAGCACCACATGGTACACGAACCCCACCCCCACGGCAGGACGAGCTGGCAATAATATAAAAAAAGAAAAGAAAAGAAAGTTAGAATGGGAATTTTCTTAAATTACCTTTTGCAATAGAATGTGGAAAAAAGTAGTTTTTCAACAAGATTTGGAAAAATACAAAAGATTAAAATAATTACTAAAACTTCTCAAGAAACTACAAAATGTCTATCATATTATCTAGCAATCTCATTTCTAGGTATTTATCCCAATTGCTAAACTAGTATCATAACTCACAGGGAATTGATAAATGTACACAGTACACCTTGATTTCTGGTTCTTTTCATATCACATATACTTCAACTGTTTGCTCCCTATTTGAATAATGTTTATATAATGATTTCCTAACTTCTCAAAATTTGACAGAAATATTTCAGCTTTTCAGCATGTCATAAACACATTTTTGACAGACTGAGGTAAGATTCTTCAAGTCCTATGCATTGCAGACTTCATGACATAAATGACTACAGATGTATTTATTTATTTATTTATTTATTTATTTATTTATTTATCTATCTATTTATCTATCTATCTATCTATCTATCTATTTATTTTAGGAAAGCATCTACAGGATGTTCAGGGCAGGGTCTCACTATTAGATACAACTTGTAGCAATCCACTTGTTTACAGCCTCCCAAGTTCCCAAGTGCTGGGATTACAGGTTGGGCCACCACACCCAGTCTCATTTGCCATCTCAGTGAGCCCCAGGGGCAGGGACGGTATGGCAAGCCCAGAGATCAAATCTCTAGCTACTGAGCCTGCTTGCAAGCTCTTTAATCCATTGAGCTATTTGACCAGCCCTTTATTTACTTACTTACTTACTTACTTACTTTTGGGTACCAGGGACTGAATTCAGGGCGTTGCACCTCCCAGGCAAACATTTATTCCACTGAACTATCTCCTCACTCATAATTACTTTTATTTTTAAAAGGAGAGTACAAAGTAGTATTCTTTTTTTTCATTTTTTATTCCTTTTAATAAGAATGAGACAATTTCACAATACTTTAGTAGGACAGCCACAATAATACAGTGCACATTGTTGTCTTCGTAGTAGTTGTTCCAAGTACAAGATGCAGACATAATAAGTTTTCTAAACATTATTGGTACAAATATTTCTTCTTGTTGAGCTAACAGGAAGTAGTTGTACACATAGTCCAATATGACATAGTAGTAGTGGGGTAATTGGCAGAACTGGAAATGTCAGAAAAAAGTAGTATTCAGACAGAAAAAAATTTAAGTGATGCAGAGTTTCACCTAACAAAGCAATATAAATTTCATAGTATTTGTTGTAATGCATAATGTTGTCTTCCAACCAGTTATTCATATTGCAAGATATATACATGCAAAATTGGAAGAAAGAAATGTATGAGAAATTCAGAAGAGAAAAATTACAAACCAGTGACAAGACACAAAACAAGCATAGTCTGCTGCTTTCAATAGATCAGCAGAAATCCCCAGTACATTTGTACAAAACTTTTTGCTACATATATATTTCTCTTTCCTTCACTAACTCCTGTACTTTTTGACTTAGTAACTATTTCTTTTTTAATAAATTCATTCCCTTTTCCCAGTATCTATTGTACCCTTCAGACTCCATTTTCCTTCAAGTTCTCACACTAAAGAGACAATATGAAGTTTGCACATGAGAGTCTGATTTATTTCATTTTAGAGTATGTTCTGTAGTTGCATCCATTTGCAGACAAAACATTTAAATTTATCCTATATGTAGGTGAATAATACTCTATTATATAAAATAGCACATCTTCTTTATCTGTTCTTCAGTTGATGGGTGTCTGTGCTGTTTCCACAATTTAACCATGACAAATTGTGTTGCTATAAATATGTGTGTACATATAGCACTGTGGTATGAGGTTTGCAGTTCTTCTGAAAAAAATGCCCAGGACAATAGCAGACTTGAATGTGATGTCCAATACTAGCTTTTTAAGAGTTCTCCATAAGGATTTCCCTAGTTGTTGTATGAGCCTGTACTTCCACTAGTGCTTGGGAGGCTGAAAAACAGGAAGGATCACTATGAGTCCAATCTGTGTAGTGAGATCCCATAAACCCTGTACTAAATAAATTAAAAAGTACCATTAATTCCAGCTATAATGCAGGTCGTTCTGATTTTAAGGTAGCATCACATGGCATACTTCTGAGTCCATTCTCAAGATAACCTGTTGTACTTGTCTCTCTGTTTTATAGATCGATCCAATCTCTGGTATTAGCTTCCAGGAACGAATTTGGAAAGTAGTCATTCTTTTTCAATTTCAATAATCTTCAAGAATTACTGGCATTTTATCTTTACTTAATTTCTTTTAATACTCAGGGATGAATCCATCAGCTAATAAACTCTTGTTAGAAGGTAGGTTTCTGTTACTACCTCTGTTCCTCTTGTGTTCCAATTTTTCTCTTTTATTGCCTTCTTTGTTCAGTATTTTGTTTTACTTTTGTGAACTGAAATCTGGCAACTCTTCTTATCTACTTTTCGCATTACAGTGATAAAATATTCAACATTTATTGTGCAAAGAAAAAAAGGCTAATTTCAGCTCACAGTTTATAGAGGCTTTGGCATATAGTCCATTGGCTCCCAGGCAGGATAGCATAGCAGAGAGTTTTACGGCATGTAGGTTGTAGCAGTAACAAGCTGACTTTCTTTCTGTCCATTTATATTTCATCTAATATACAAACCAATTTATTTGGGTCACTAGTACCCATAATGGACCTTCCATTACCCTAATGCTTAATTTCAGTGAATCCATAGTCACACGTGCTAATCAAGTCACATTCAGTACTTCCAATTTATGACCTCATAAATTTTTGTTGATGATCTACATATGTATCATAACATCAAACCTGACTCCCAAAAGAATCATGCACATTTCTATAAGCAAAAGGCATCTATAAGTATTTCCCTCGTCCTAAAATTTCAGGAGTGTTGAAAGGTCCAACTCCAAAATGTTCTCTTTGATTTAAGGCAAATTCTTAGTTGTGATCCTTGTACAAATGAAAAGAAAAATAAACCCTTCCAGCAAACAATGACACAAAATAAACATTTCCAGTCCAGAGACTACAAGTATGAGATAAAGGGAATGAGCCCCAAGAAAGCACAAAATCTAGCAAAGCAACATTATATACTGAAATGCCATGTCCAGCAACTGGAGTAGCATGTGGCTATTTGTTAACACTAATGGGCTTGAATATCTCTACCCTTATGTTATGGCCAGTGATTTTTAGATTCCATGTAGCTTCTTTCTTGGGATGGCTATGTTTAATACTTGCAGATTTCTTCAGATGAACCACAGTCCTGAGAGTTCCACATTTCTATAGTCTCCACTCTTCCTTTAGCTTCGCAATCACAGCTTGAAATACTATCCTACGAAGGAACACTGCCTATACTCTCAGCCATTCTGAACATGACTGAAACTTTCCTGATCCAATTATTCTTCCATTCTGCATGTATCTAAACCCAGAAGCATTTGGATGATCCCAACTTCTGCTATTAGCTAGAGCAGTAGAGAGGCTTCTTTATGTCATAGCTATAGGTGTTAAGTATCTGGATTACCTGGATGAAACCTTTTTGGTCATAATGTATGTATTTTTTTTTTCTTTTTGAATCAGGGTCTCGCTATGCAGTTCAGTCTGGCCTTGAGCTCACTTTTGTAGCCAAGGCTGGTCTCGAACTTGCACTGATCCTCCTGCCTCAGCCTCTCAGGTTCTGGGATTGCAGGCATGCACGACTCCGACCAGCAATATATGTCTTTTAAAATGTTTCATAGCATTCTATTTGTAAACATTTTAGTGAGCATTTAGCTATTTTGTTGTACAGGGAACTGAACTCAGGACCTTGCACTTGTTAAGCAGGAGCTACACCACTGTGCTAAATCCCAGGCCATTAGCTAATTTTCATAGTGAATATTTTTGATACTTTTATAAATAAAGTAAGGGGATAAATATGTTTAGGTTTTTTTTTTGTCTTTTGAGACAGGGTCTCGCTATGCAGTTCAGGCTGGCCTTGAGCTCACTTTCATAGCCCAGGCTGGTCTCAAACTCGCACCGATCCTCCTGCCTCAGCCTCCCGAGTGCTGGGATTACAGGCATGCGCCACCACGTCCGGCAATTTACCAAATTTAATAGAGACATAAAACACTTCATGACACAGAACAATATAAGAAATGTATCAACACCAAATCAAATCTAAAAAATGAACAGACAGATATTCTAGAAAGAAGTACATTTTTTTGTGGGACTGGGATTCAAACTCATGACCTTGCACTTGCCAGGCAGGCACTGTGCCACTCAGCTATCTCCCAGCCATAGAAAGTTGTACCAGTGATGACAATTTCAATAACAACAACTGAAAGGGATCACTAAGCAGAGCAAACCAGTAGACAGAGGGGAAAGTTAGCGAACCTACAGTAGCAAAATAACATGGTAAAAGTAAGTCAATACAAATATGTTATAATCATCAATGTAAATGGGATCTATTGTCCAATCAAAATAATCCGACATCTGACTGGCAAAGCTGATCAAGAATCAAATCCAATAAAATGCTGTGTACGAGAAACACATTAAACTGAAAAAGGAAAATCATAGACTGAAAGCTAAACATTGTGAAACAATACAATGGAGTATTTTGAACTATAAAACAAGATAAATTTGAGTCTTTTGTTGGTAAAGGGGTGCAACTAGAGAACATACTCATACATGAAATAAATCAGACCTACATATGCAAATATTGTATTGTACCCTTAGTTGGAGAACCTGAGAGAGAAAAACACAATCTGAATGGTACAATAGATCCTGGCAAATGAACTTATTCTAAAGGAAAGCGCGTTTCTGACTTGAGGAAAACAAGAGGAGAAGGAGTGGGGGAGAGAGATTTATTTATATACCTAAGTAGGATGGGTTGGACAGCTGTGCTGTGCATTTCTGCTGGTCTATGGAAAGAAATAGTTAATGGTTGAATTTTTTGTCTACTTTTTCAATTGTTCTTTGTTTTTCTCTGCTAAATTTTATATACATTTCTTTCTTTATTCTTCAAATTTTACATAGATATGTTTGGTAATATGAATAACTGGTTGGAAGACAACATTATATATTACAACAAAAACTGTGAAATTTATATTATTTTGTTAGGTGAAATTTTGTATCATTTGTTAATTTTTCTCTTTAAATTCTAATTTATACTCACTTTTAAAAAATAAGAAAAATTACAGACAAGATTGAGAAACAACATTAAAAATGTCAGAAACCCAGAAAAAAATCAGAGGTAGGTATTGTTTGCTAACAATGTAAATTTCAAAGGAAAGAGGATGAAAACAGATAAATAAGTTCACTATATTTATCAAGGGAAAATCCCAAGAGGAAGAGATAAAAACTTTATGCAGCAAATGTAAGAAAACCCAACTACATATGACAGATTTTTAAAAGTAAAGAAGAATCAAATAAGTAAAAACAATTGTAATGGTAGAATTTTAACACCCCATTGTTATGAAGATATAGAACAACTAGGTAAAACACCACTAAAGAAAGAAAGAACTAGTGGGCTGTGGCGGCTCATGGTGCATGCCTGTAATCCCAGCACTTACAAGGATAAGGGAGGAGGACTGGTATGAGTTTGAGACCAGCCTGGGCTACAAAAGTGAGCTCATGGCCAGCCTGAACTGGGTAGCGAGACCCTGTCTCAAAATGACAAAAAAACAAAAAACAAAAAAAGAAAAGAAAAGAAAGAAGAAATAAACCAAACTTGTGAAGAAATGGAGTTTGTAGACGCCTACAGAGGGTACCACCTGACAATTTCAGAATATATATTCTTCTCAGCTGCACATTTGGAATTCTCCAAAATAGAATATATTCTATCACATAAAGAACACTTTCGTAAACACAAAGATGTTTACAACATTCCCTGCATATTATCTGACGAAAGTGCAGTGAAAACTGGAAACTACTGAAAAAAGAAACAGGAAATACTCAATAAAAACATGGAAATTAAATACCAATCTCCTGATGAAATTAAATCAAAGGATCACAGATGAAATTGAATATGAATTTGAGCAATACATACAATCAAAATAAAATACAAATACAACTTACCAATACCTGTGGAATACAAAGAAACCTATCTGAAGTGCAAAGTATTTATAGGTAAATTCTGACATCAAGAAAACAGAAGGAGCCCAAATAACATGTCATGCTGCACTTCAAACTCCTAGGAAGTGAAGAACAATTCAAGCACAAAGCCCAGAGAAGTCAGGAAATTACAAATATTAGATCAGAAATGAATGCCGTGGTGAAGAAACCGATACAAAGAATTAATGCCTGAAAGAGCTGATTCTTTGTAATAACAAATGAAATTGATAAAAGTGTAGTCAAAAGTATCATAAAGAAGGGAAAGAAGAAAATTAAAATTTAAGCAATAAGGAATGAAAAAGGCTAAACCAGGAGTATCTACAAAAACTCATAAGATTATCAATACTTACATGCAAAATCTTTGCTCATGCAGGACAGAAAACACAAAAGAAATGAATACAATCCTAGATACACACCAATTACCAATCCTAAATCAAGAACACAAAAGTTTTGAGTAACCTAGTATAAGTGGACCAAATAGAAACGCATCTAGAAACATATCAAACAAGAAAAGCCCAGAACCTGATGCTAACTCTGCTTAAAATCTTCAGTAAAATTGAAAGGGATGATATTCTCTGCAACTAATTACTGGAGGCAAGTATTACAGTGATACCAAAATGAGAGCAAGATGCAAGCAAAAGAGAGAACTAAGACCAATATACTCAATGAACACAGAAAGAAGTATTATCAATAAAATATTAGCAAACAGGATACAGCAGATAACCAAGAATATTGTGCATCACAAACAAAAGAGATTCATTTCAAAAATGAAGGAATGGTTCAATATATGAAAATCTATGGGGGCCAGCAAGATAGCTTAGTAGACTAAAGCTATTTGACCTCTGCACAACTTGCTACATCAGCAAGCCTGCCAGGGCAGCCTGAGCTGGCCAGACCACAAACACAGTGGCTCATGCCTTGTAATCCCAGCATTGAGAAGGCTGAAAACAGGATAACCTTAAGTCTCAGCTGCATAGTGAGACCCTGTAAAAACCACGTCCATCAAAAAAGAGGAAAATATATAAATTTAACATTCCACATCAACAGAGCCAAAGACAAAACCACACTAACAGCTCTATAGATGCAGAAAAAGCTTTTGACAAAGTCCGTCACTCATCCTTGATAAAAACCCTACAAAAACTGGAGTAAGAGGGTCTACATCTTAACCTGATAAATGTTATCTATGAGAAACCAAAAGTTACCATTGTACTGAAGGATTAAAAAAATTAAAGGCTTCACTTTACAATCAAGAACAAGAGAAGCATGCCTACTGTCGCCATTTCTATACGATGTACTTCTGGAAAAACTTAGAACAATTAAGCAAGAAAGACAGATAAATGAATGCTGATTGGAAAAACAAATGTGCAATAATAATTTGAAAATGACACAGTGCTCCACATAAAAGATCTCAAAAATGCTATCTAGAGACTTGTGGAATTAATAACCAAATTCAAGAATATAGCAAGACATAAAGACGAAAATCAAAATAAAGAGCCCCTCCAGCCAGCACCACATGCCCAGTGTACATGTGAGAATGACTGTCCACCTGCTAGAAAATGCTGAAGTCAGCACACAAGTCCAGGATTTGGGACTGACCACCTGCCTGCCAGATTCTCTCTCCAGTGCATGAGTGTGGCCACCAGAACCTACTCCATCAGACAATCTGGGTGTGGAACCCTGCCTCAGAACTTGAGGCAGAGAGGCTAGGGACGATTGCCAGACAGCTAATCCAGGAACAGAACATCTTGTCAGTGGGGCACAGCAGACACACTTCTATAGTCTGAGCAGAAAGAACATGAGCACAGCAGCCATACTCAAGTCAGGCCCAGATAGACAAGTTCAAACTTGGAAGACATGAACCCAGTAAGCTGAGACAGACTGGTAGACCCAGATATATGAGAGCATTTTCTCTCTCTCTTTCCGACTCTCTCTCTCTCTCTCTCTCTCTCTCTCTCTCTCTCTCTCTCTCTCTCTCTCTTGAGAAAGGGAACAACAGGTAACTGGGGAGAACTACTCTCGCTGGAAGACTCCAGGTACACAAAGGGAAGGTGAACAGAAAGAAAGAAATTAGGAGAAATAATTCATTTTTATTAATACTAATGAGAAAAAAACAGCAATGAGACAGTTTCACAACAGGTTAGTAGGACAGATACAATAGTTAATACATTGCATGTTGTTGTCTTTATAGTAGTTTATCATTGTACAAGATGAGGACATGATATATTGGCTGAACACTGTTAGTAAAAATCTTTCTTCTCACTCAACTAAGAGACAATAGCTGTACATATCCAATAGTACATAATAGTAATGGGTTATCAGTACAACTGGCAATAGTGGAGGTTGTTGACTTGAGTCTTGTATAGCTCAGCATATTAATATGGTTTTCCCTTTTTATTTTTTATTATTTTAATAAGAAATAATGTGACAGTTTCAAAACACGTTAGTAGTACATTTCCAAAATTTGATGCAATACATATTGTTGTTCTCCTAGTAGATATACAGAGCACAGGGTGTAGAAGTTATCATTTTTCCAATCATTGGCACAAATTCTTTTTCTCCTTGAACTAAGCGAAAGTAGCTGTGTACATAATCCAATGGTCAATAATTGCAGTGGGTTATTGGTAAAACTGGCAATGTTGAAAGCTATTGATTTAAGCCTTTTACAGTTCAGCATTCTAATCTATCTTTTCCTTTTATGCCTTGTGGTTAAACTTTTCTGCTGAGTGGTTTAGGGAAAGTTTAGGCAAGACCTGTATAACAAAACATGTAACTTTTGTATCTCATAAGATCAGTGAGATTCCCTCAGGATTTACTTTGGAACCATGTACAGCGCTTTTTAGAACTGTTATTGGTGTCAGCCATCTGGATGAATCATGTCTATTGCTTGACCAGCTTGCTCTCTCTACTAGCCTGAGAGAATGTGCTCTCTCTGGGTGACTCTCCTTTGGCACACTATATATCTTCGATCCCCTTCCTCTGTAACCCCATAATGTCCTTGAACAGAAAAATTGGGAAACCACTGAGCTATAAGACATTACAGCACAGGTTCTATTTATGTCTTGAGTCTTCAGTGATCTTGGAGGGCTATGGCCAAAATATTGGCTACCCTTGTAGCCCTTATTTTTTCTCCAAATTTTAGTTTGTAAACTTATATTCTTCAACCTCCAGAAGAAAAGCTTAGTGATACTAGTATTCTAAAACATACGTACTTGAGCTTAATATCACTGTCTTTCTGAGTATCAAGCATCTTAGACTTAACTTGGAATTGGTATTTTCTATCAATCATTTATATTCTAATAAATCTCTATAGAATCTGATAAAAGCAGTTACACATTTTTACACAATTACAAATCTAAGTATATACAAATTTGTAGCCCATCAATCTTTTGGCATTTTTCCTAATCTCTTACTCTCATTTAATAACCTTTTTTGTTTTCTTGTAAATCAACTATTTACTTGACAGAGAGAGAGTATAGTAGTAACTGAAGTTACATTAGAAGCAGCACGCATCTAAAAGGAGAACTAATTTAAATACAAATACCCAATCTAATATTTGCTTAGCTATACAGTCATAATGTTAGCTCATATGGTCTAAACTATAAATTCATTATTTACAAAAATTTGTCAGTAGTTAAATCTCACTATCTATTATTAGTGTTGCTAATTATAGCCTTGTAAATGAAAAAACTATGACTGATTAACCGCATAATCTCACTTGGGAAATATTGGTAGGTGCAATTTTAATACCTGCATCTAAAGGTGCAAAGGTCAGAGAACAGTGTTATACAAGTGACAAGGAGGAGCAGCAAAATGCATTCTCAGGCACTGAGCCCACTGAGAAGAAATGCAGGGGACATTTACAAAGACAATACACCTGAAATCTCTGAAACAATAGCATATGAAGTGAAGGAACAACTGCAGAAAGTTATAGAAGAAATTAGATAAGAAATAATCTCTGAAGATAAAAAAGAATTCATAACTATAATAACAGAATTACTAAATGCTTTTAAAGAAGGTACTAATAAAAATAGTGAATAGAAATGATGGAATCCTTGAATTATCAATATAAGAAAGAAATAGAATGCATGAAGCAGAGTCAAAGAGATGTACAGGAACTTAAAATCACAATCACAAGCTGGTAAAACCTTTAAATGAAAGTGAGCATAACCTTTCAGATCTTGAAGACATTGTTGCAACTATTGAAAAGGTAGCAAAGGATTTCTTAAAATGTAACTAGGTTGCTGGGAAAAATAATTTCACATTTGCAACATGATGAAAAAGGAATAATATAAGACTAATAGACATTAATGAGAAAGGAGTCAACAGAAGTGATATAAAAAGAATATTGACAGTAGTAATAGTAGAAAACTTCCCAAGCCGGGCATGGTGGCGCACGCCTGTAATCCCAGCACTTGGGAGGCTGAGGCAGGAGGATCGCTGTGAGTTCGAGACCAGCCTGGGCTACAAAAGTGAGCTCAAGGACAGCCTCAACTGCATAGCACGACCATGTCTCAAAAAAAAAAAAAGACATCTCTTGATAAGACTGCTACTAGAAGATAGATATATTAGCATAAAATATATTGTTCAAATATTTATGATATTATCTTCTGATACTGTATCAACATATAAAATGTTACATAAAAACCATAGCACTGTACCCAGTGTCAAACATATTTCAAGTTAAGAAAGAACAATTTTTCTTTTGTTGGATATTATTTGTAATGCTATGCTTCAATTTTATCAATGAACATGTATGAACTTGCCTGTCCAGAGCCCAGCGACCAGCAAACGTGTATAGGTAGGGACCTTTTTGCCTGCCCATGCACAGTGCATATTTGCCTGCCTGGAACACAGGAAGTGGCACATGCCTAACATAGGGAACTTTGCAGACCCAAGATCCTGAACCTCCTGTGGTACCCTGCAGCAAAATTCCCTGCAGAGAGACCGGGTATAGACCCTCCCAGCCAATGAAGGAGCTAAACATCTTGCCAGAGGAATACAATGGGTTCATTTCCAAAAGCAGCAACAGGAAGAAGCAGAACACAGCAGCCAGACTCAGGCAACACAGCTGGAAAAGTTCCAACTTGATTGTTCCGGACATGAATTTCAGAAAGTGCTAACAACATAACTGCAGCAAATCTCTACACCAAAGGGCAAAGGACAGTGATATATGAAATCACAAAAAGAAGGAACAAGATGCAATCTCAGGCCATGAGCCCACTCAGAACAAATGCAAGGTATAAAAAACATAAAAGAATATGAGAATCACATAGCTGAAACTTTGGAATTAATAGCACCTGCTGCAAGGAAACAATGCAACTAAAAACACACCAAGACATATATTAGTCAAGATCCTAGAAAGGCAGCAGAAGAGTAATATACTAAAAGCTGCTGTAGGTTAAAAAAAATCACATTTAAAGGAACTCCTGTCAGAATAGTGGTAGATTTCTCTTCACAAACCATGAAATCAAGAAGTGCATGGAGCAGAGTGTTTACGTCCTCTATGAGCACAAATTCCAGCCCCTAATGCTATACCCTACAAAACTGTCTTTCAAGTTTCATGGAGAAGTGAAATAGTTCCACAATTAGAACAACTAAATAAATTTGTGATGACAAAGCCATACCTACACAGATTACTAGATGATATTTTACAGAGGGACCAAAATGGCCTAATCTCCACGAATGATGAAACAGAATGTGGGAGAAATCTCGAAGACATCAGGATAGGCAAAAAGTTCATGGACAAAAATAAAAATGCATGTTTTGTAGTTGAAAGAATCAACATCTGTGAACTCCTCGAGCTGAGAAATTTTTGCTCCTCAAAAGAAAATACCATGAGAGTGAAAAGACAACGCACACATTCCCCCCAAATAAACTAAGTATTCAGATAAAAGTCTTCTATCTAGAATTTATAAACTAAAAACAATGGTGTCCCAAAATTTAAAGACCCAAAACAGACATGGGCATATGAGATGAACACATTCTTCTCAGAGGAAAAAATACAACAAGCCTATAAATACATGAAGAGATGCTCCACATAGCTAGCCATACATGAAATGGAAATTAAAACAACTCTTAGATACTATTTCACCACAAAAGGAATGGCTATCATAAAAAATGTATCAACAAGTGTTGGAGAGGCTGAGAGGATAAAGGAACACTTCTCCACTGCTGGCGGGAATGAAGACTGGTGCCCCCATTATGGAAATCAGTGTAGACAACTTAAAAAATTAGGACTTGAAATCCCTCCTGGGAAAATTCCAGAAGAACTGAAAACATCATATCATAGTGATGTTTAACCATCTATGTTTATAACATCACAATTTGTGATAGCCAAATCTTAGAAGCAACCAAAATGCCCATTTTCTGAAGAATGGTTGAAAAAGATGTGGTTTTTGCACAATGCAATATTGCTCAGGTATAAAGAATGATAAAGTACAAGACTTCATATATAAATGGAGGTATCTTGAAGATATACTCATAAGTGAAATAAATCAGATGTACATGTTTAAATATCGCATAGTCCCCCTAGTGTAAGAGCACAAAAGCAGAAATAAAAATGGAAATCATAGCACAGCTGAATGGAAATCAGGAACTTAAGGATTAAACAATGAGACAGCAAACAGAAAAGTTAGGAAACATAGCAGGGGCAAAACCATGCACTTATACACACAGGATGAATTAGACTATTGTGCTAAGAATCTCCAATAGGTTTTTGACACACAGAGTAGCGATGTATAAGACTAACACCATGCTTACAATGCTTGTCATTGTGATCTTTTACATCTGTGCTGCTTCTTATGTAATTTCAATTATTGCTATACTCTCAAGTAAATGTTTTAAAAGAAAGAATAATGAGTAATTAAGACCATAAGAGACAAGCATAAATGCCATAGGTTCGACCTGCTACAATTTAATGCATGCTTAAAATTCTAAATTTCTATCTTCTTTTTGTCTTTTTGAGACAGGGTGTCACTGTGCAGTTCAGGCTGACCTTGAGTTCACTTTTTGCAGCCCAGGATGGTATCAAACTCAGACTGATACTGATGCCTCAGCCTCCCAAGTGCTGGGATTATAGGCATGTGCCACCAAAATTCTAAATTTCTGTGTGAAAAAGTATAAAAGTTTTTAATGACATACTATGTGGAGTTACTAGAATATCAGTGATTAATGGAAAATACCAGTTTTGTGTTAAGTTTAAGACGTTTAATATTCAGAAAGACAGTGATGTTAAGCTGAAGTACCTATTCCAAAAAAGCTTGGCATGCCTTTCTTTCTTGGTTTCTAAATGCATGCTTCTTCTAAGATCATATTACTGATTACTATACTCTCTCCCAAGTAAATATTTGTTTAAAAATAACGAAAGATAATAAGAGACAAGAAAAAATGCTATAGGATTATTCTGTTATAATTTAGTATGTGGCTAAATTCCTAAGTTTCTGTGTAGAAGTGCATAAATATTCTTTTCACTTTCTATAGTCATTTAAAATTTAGAATATCAATGATTGATGGAAAATATATATTGATGTTATATCTAGGCATTTGATATTCAGAACAGTAGTGATGTTAAGTGCAAGTGTTTATGTTATAGGGAATAATATCATTAACCTTCCCTTCTGAAGGGTTAAAAACTTAAGTTTACAGAACAAAAATAAGGATTTCAAGAATAACCATTATTTTCACTCTAGCCATTCACAGTCAGTGAGAACTCAGGACATAAGATAACCTGTACTGTAACTTCCTATATCTCCATGGTGTCCCAGAATTTTTGTACAAGAACATTATGGGATTGCAGAGAAAGTGATCAGCGATGTACGGTGTGTCTAAGGAGAGTCACCTAGAGCGAAAATGGTCTCTCATGATTTCACAGCAAATTCTTCAAGCAAAGGCCATGACTCATCCAGATGGTTGTCACTGTGAGAAGTTCTATAAACAGCTGTACATTGTTTCAGGGTAAATCATGATGGGATGTGACTGACCTTGAGAGACACAGAAGTTACCTTTTTTGTCATGTAGGTCATGCTTTACCTTAGTCTTGACCATCCAGAAGAGCTGTCTAACCATGAGGTGTGAAAAATAAAGCCATAGTAATATGCAAAGCTGTAAAAGGTTCAAGCCAACAGTTTCTGACATTGTCAGGTGTGCTTATGACACACTATTATTGTGGACTATAGGACTGTATATACAGCTACTTTCTCTTAATTCAGTGAGAAGGAAGATTTGTACTAATGGTGTTTATACCAGATATCAAGTCTGCATCTTGTACTCTGAACTAATACTATGAATGCAGCAATATGCAATGTATTGTTTATTGAAAATCTCCTATTAACGTCTTGTGAAACTGTTTCATTGCTATTGGCTTCTCATTAAAGTTAATAAAAAATAAGCACCTGTCTGGCAAGCACAAGGTTCTGACTTCTATCCCCAGTACTAAATAAATAAATAATGAATAAATAAATAAAATTTGAAGAGACTATGAAGCCCTAAAATACTTAATAAAAGAAAAGAAGCAGTTAATGTTTAAGTTGTTTCTTCTCTTTTTTCAATTGTTCGTACATTTTCTCTTCTTAATTTCATATACATTTATTTATTTTTTTCTTTCTATTTCCATATATATATATATATATATACATATATATAATATATATATGTAAAACAGTGCAAAATATTTTTACTTCTTGAACCGCCAAGCTTAAGTTATTTTTCTTGAAATGTTTGTAGATAAAATTTTCCCACATAAATAAAATATGCTAAGAGGTCGTTTCTTCTGAGTTCCTCCATCATTTTCCAAAGTTAGTATACATAAAGAGGAATTGAAGAGCCAATGAGATAGCTCTCCAGACTAAGCAACTGCTTTGGCAAGTGCAGGGACCAACATTAGATCACCAGTACTACAAGCTGTGCTGTCCTCCCCAGGGAGGGATGTAGAGCTGGAGACTGAGTCTAAGCATAGTTGCACGTGCCTGTAATCTCAGAGCTGTGGAGGCCGAAAAAGGAGGATCAGTATGAGTCAGCTGCATAGAGAGGCCTGTACCACACACATGAATGACAGAAAAGAGAAAACAAAAACCATTGCAGAATGTCAGATAACTGAAAATGCTTTCTGACAGCAAAACTCTTGTGGAGAAATTTAAGTTAGATCTCTATAAATAGGATTAGTTAATCATCTTAGATTATACTAAATGTTAGAAGAAATCAGTTTATCGAACAGTGTATGAAGGTTAATTTTACACCTAGTTTTCTTCTTACATAATCTGGGCTCTTGTCCATGCCTTGTGTTCTCCTCAGATTAGAACATACACTATTAAATTTAAAAAGCAAATGGGTCTAAGCTATGAAAAATTTGTTGCATTCCTCCACAAAAAATTCTCTAGACTTCCATAAAAGAATAGGCTCTGCTTCCCATTGATCATAAATATATACTTGTAATGGCATAGCACTCCACAACATTCTATCTTTAAATAGTTCACTATTTTCTTTTTAAAAAATATCAATGTCAATAATGTGTGACTTACAATTGAATTTGAATGAAAATTTCAAAAAAGCACTTGAGCACATACCTTCCCATCAACTCCCTTTGCAGACATCATTGTGGCCCACAACTGAAAAGAATATTTCATTTGCTTCAGTTTAACATGCTGGACTGAGGCTCCAAGGATAGTTTCAAGGTGAACCACAACCTTTCAAAATAATAAGAAAACACATAAATATGATGAGAAAGATATGCACATGTACAATGATATTTGCAAGCAAACAGGCTGGAAATTTGAAAGGTGTTTTTTCCATTATAACAACATAAAACCCCAAAAGTATAGATTCAAGTAGATTAATGATAACTGTTTTACAAAACATAGAATTAAAGAAGTCATAGTAGAAAGGAAAATGATTACTAAAGAAACACCATCTAAAATTTGATGGGGATTCTTACGACCATTACTTTAACGATCATGTGTATATAGATGCATGGTTTGGCCGCTGTGATGTTTTCCTAACTTTTCTCTTTGCTGTCCCTTTGTTGTTTAATGCCTAAATTCTCACTTTTCACTTAACTTTCTTACACTTTTCTATTTTTGTTTTTTCTTTTGAGTTCTTACACTAGGGAGACAATACAATATTTACATATGTAGATCTGGTATATTGCACTTATCTTCAAGATGGATCCACTTATACATGAAGGCTTTGGATTTTTTATTTTTTAGAGGTATTACTTCATTACATAAAAATGCCACATCTTTTTCATGCATCCCTCAGGTTATGGGCATTTCAGATGTTTCCAAGGCTTGGGTATCAGAAATTGTACTACTATTAACACAGGTTCATATAGATCACTATATTATGATGTTTCCAATTTTTGAGGAACATTCTCAGTAGAAAAAAAGTGGACTTAATGGGATTTCCTGTCCTAGGTTTTAAAGGACTCTCCACACTGAATTCCATATTAGATGGACGAGTCTACATTCCCAAAAGTAGTGTACAAGGGTTTTTTTTTTCCCCACAGCCACTCCAACATTTGTTATTGGTCATCTTTCTTTCTTTCTTTCTTTCTTTCTTTCTTTCTTTCTTTCTTTCTTTCTTTCTTTCTTTCTTTCTTTCTTCCTTCCTTCCTTCCTTCCTTCCTTTATTTTTGCAAAACATGACAATTTTATATGAATAAAATTATAAAATTTCAGTTAAAGTCACAACAGAATAAAATAAGCAGACAAATATTTCTTATTCATAAATGTCATGACAATATTATGAAGTCAGTGCTTTCTAATTTGACCTATAGATTCTATGTAGTTTTAAAAAATATATTACTTTTAATAAGAAGTAACAATATTGCCGTTTTACAGCATGTTAGTAGTACATTCACAATAACTGATATAATGCATATTGTTGTCCTCGTAGTAGTTATACAGAGCACAGAGAGAAGACACGATAATTTTTAAAAAGTTATTGGTACAAAAATTCCTTCTCTTTGAACTAAGAGAAAGTAGTTGTATACATAGTCCAATGTTCCATAATTGCAGTGGGTTAATGGTGAAACTGACAATGTTGGAAGCTGTTGATTTATGTCTTTTACAGCTCAGCATTCTAATCTAGCTTTATGTTTTATGCTTTGTAGTTAAACTTTCTGTGCTGGGTTGTTAAGGATAAGTTAAAGCAAGACATGTATAAGAAAACATGTAACATTTGTATCTTCCCATGTCAGTCAAATAACCCCAGGATTAACATTGAAACCATGTACAGTACTTTGTACAACTGTTTTCAGTGTCAGCTGTCTGGGTGAATCATGGCCATTGCTTGACCAGTTTGCTGTCTGTGAAAGCCTGAGAGAATGTTTTCTCTCTAGCTGATGCTCCCTAGGCACAATATACATCATCAATCCCTTTACCCTGTGGCCCCATAATCTCCTTAAACAGAAAATGTGGGAAACCATTAAGTTGCAGAATGTTACAGCACAGGTTCTGTTCTGTCCTTAGTCTTCACTGACATTGAATGGCTAGGGACAAACTATTGTCTATTCCTGTAGCTCTTCTTTTTCTCTAATTTTAGGTCCAAAAACCTATATCCTTAGCCCTCCAGAAAAAAAGCTTAGTGACGCTATTACTATATAACATGAGTATTTCAGCTTAACACCACTGTCCTTCTGAATATCAAAAAACTTAGACTTGGAATTGGTATTTTCCATCAATCATACATATTCTAATATATCTCTATAGAATTTAATAAAATCAGTTACAGATTTTTACACAGACATTTAGAGATCTAAGGACGTACACAATTATAGCCTGTCAATCCTACCGCAATTTGCCTTGTCTCTTACTCTCATTTAATATCCTTTCTTGTTTTCTTGTAAACCAACCAATTACTTGACAGAGAGTACAGCAGTAAATGAAATTACATTAGAAGCAGTGCACATCTAAAAGACCAGAATGACAGGCATTCAAAGCATAGTTTTAGGGTTGCATGTTGCTATCACCAATGTGAAAAACATTTTGAAGGTTCTTAGGGACATTATCTAATTCGCCCTGTGTACCTAAGTGCATAGTTTTGCTCCTGCTATGTTTCCTCTCATTTCTGCTTCCAGTCACTTCATTATTTCATCCTTAAGTTTTTAATTGCCATTCAGCTGTGTTACACCTTTCTATCTTTATTTCTTCTTTTGAGTTCTTACTCTAGAGAGACTATATGATATTTACATATGTAGGTCTGCTTTATTTAACTTATGAGAATACATTCAATATACATCCACTTATATATGAATTCTTCTAGTTCATCCTTCCTTATAGCTGAGTAATATTCCACTTTATGAAAATATCACATCTTTTTCAACTATTCTTCATATGACAGGCATTTTGGTTGTTTCCAAGATTTGTCTATCACAAATTGTGCTGCTATGAACATAGGTGCACAGATATCACTATGATATGATGTTTTCAGTCCTACTGGATAAATTTCCAGTAGGGGCATAGCTGGATTGAATGGGATTTCCAGTTCTAGTTTTTTTAAGGAGCCTCCAAACTGCTTTCCATAATGGCTGCACCAGTCTGCATTCCACCAGCAGTGGAGAAGGGTTCCTCTTTCCCAACAGCCTCTCCAACATTTGTTTTTGCTTGATTTCTTTATGAAAGCCATTTCTTTCTGGGCTGAGATGGTATCGAAGTGTTGTTTTAATTTGCATTTCACAGATGGCTAGCGATGTGGAGCATTTCTTCATTTATTTGTAGGCTTCTTGAATTTCTTTCTCTGAGAAGTATGTGATCATGTCTGGTGCCCAATTCTGGATTGGATCTTTGAATTTTGTGACTCTAATGGCTTTTAGTTCTTTATAAATTCTAGATAGAAGACCTTGTCTGAATACTCCTTAGTTAAAATCTTTTCGAAATTTGTGGGTTGTCTTTTTACTCGCTTGGCAATTTCTTTTGACCTGCAAAAACTTCTTTGCTATAGGATGTCCCATTTTTTGGTTCTTTCATGTGTTAAATGTTCATTTTGATTTTTGTCCATGAACTTTTTTTGTCTACCCCGATATCTTTAAGATTTCTTCCCACTGTTTCTTCCAGGAGACATAATGTTTCTCTTTTAGTAGTTAGATCTTTAACCCATTTTGACTTTAGTTCAATGCATGCTCATAAACTTGGGTCAAGTTTTAGTTTTTGGCATATAAAGAGCCAGTGTTTCCTGCACCATTTGTTAAAGAGGATATGCTTCTTCCAGTAATTGTGTTTGGCCCCTTTGTCAAAGGTAAGATTGCTGGGTGTGTTTGTACTTGCTTCTGAATCTTCTAATCTATTCCACTGATCCTCAGATCTGTTTTTTTTTGACAATAGAATGTTGGTTTTATCATTGTAGCTTTGTAGTATAACTTTAGATCAGGAATTATAATGTCTTTTGCCTTACCTTTGTTGCCCAGGATTGTCTTTACAAGTCTGGGTCCTTTTTGGTTCCAAATAAAGTTTATGAATGATTTCTCTAGGTCTGTGAGGTATATTGTTGATATTTTGATAGGAATTCCACTAAATCTGTATAACAATTTAGGGAATACGGCCATATTCACAATGTTGGTTCTTCTTATTCAGAAGCAGGGAATATCTTTCCATTTTCTGAAATCTTCTAGGGTCTCTTTTTTTCAGAGTACTGTAATTTTCTTTGAAAAGGTGTTTTACCTACTTAGTTAGGTTAATTCCTAAGCATTTCGTTTTTTGGTGCTACCATAAAAGGTATTGTTTTTCTAATTTCTCTCAGTGTGTTTGTTATCTGTGTAGAGAAATGCTATTGACTTTTGTCTGTCTATTTGTAACCTGGTATACTACTGAATTTGTGTTAATACTAGTAGCTTCTTGGTGGAGCGTTTGGTGTCTTCCAAGTAGATTATCATGTCATCTGCAAATAATGACAAGTTAATTTGTCTTTACCAATTCTTATTTCTTTTATTTCTTTTTCTTGCTTAATGTCTGTAGTTGATTATTCTAGTCTATATTGAATACGAGTGCTGATAGAGGATATCCTTGTCTTGCTCCGAATGTGTGAGTAAAAAATTTCAGTTTTTTGCCATTTAGAATTACGTTAGTGGTTGTCTTGTCATAGGTGGATTTTTCAGATCGAGGTGGATACTGTCTATTACAAAGTTTTGTAAGACTTTAAGTATGAATGAGGGTTGTACTTTGTCAAATGCATTCTTTGCATTGAGTGAGATGAAAATTTGTTTTTGCATTTGGCTCTGTTGATAATAGTGCATTATATTTATACATTTGGGTATGTTGAAGCATTTCTGCATGCCTAGGATGAATCCTAACTGGTCATGGTGTATAAAATTCTTGATGATTTTCAGTATTTTATTTGATATTATTTTATTTTAATTTTTATTTAACCATTTTAGTCATTTTAATGAAAAAAATAAAATAGCAGTGAAACTGTTGAAAAGTTAGTTTAGTATTGCAGTTAGATTAATCAGTAAATTGCATATTTTGGTATTCATGGCAGTCGTTTAGAGGACAAATGTAGACATGAAATATTGCCTGGCACAATTAGTACAAACTTTTGTCCTCATTGAAGTAAGAGAAAGTAGCTGTGTATCTATCTTATTAGATATATAAAACAAATATACATGTATTAATAATATATTGATAATAATATTAATATATTGTATTATATTATATAATTCATATATATTAATAAGTGTATTATTTTCACTACACAATGATCCTTCATTTGTATCTCCTCTTTTTGTTCTCTTTTGTCAGAGATGGGTGTTCACTTTCTGTTGGAGACGCTGTATTTGAGAAGTCTTAAAGGGTATTTTCCTTCTTGACACTAGTCCAACTATTGCAGCTACTTGAATTCAGCAAAATGACATAATATAATCCAATAGCACATAATAGTAGTGAGTCACCAGCACAAGTGGCAATTGCCTAAATTTGCTAAATTGAACATTTTACAGCTCAATATATTAATATAGCTTTACCCTTTATAAATGGAGAAGTTGAAAGGTGATAGACCCAGACGCAGCAAACTGAGACACTCTATGAGAGTGTCTTCTCTCATTTTTTCTTGATTTACAGAAGAGGGAACAGATAACTGGGTTAGCTAATCTGCTAGGAAGACCCATGTAAATCAAGGGGAGGAGATCTGACAGAACTTAGGGGAACTAATTAAGCACAAATTTTGAATCTAACATCTGCCTAGCTACACAGATATAATATTTGTTCTTACTATCTAAAATACAAACCCATTAGTGGCAAAAATATTGTCAAGTGCTAATCATCACTCCTCATTATTAGCGTTCCAAACTGTAGTTGCATAAATACAAATCTATGACTTCCTTATTCATGTAATCTCTCTTGGGGAATAATTTCAACAGGAGCTAAGGACATGACTGTACCAAAGCTCTACATCAAAGGTCAAAGAACAGCCGGGCGTGGTGGCTCACGCCTGTGGTCTCAGCACTTGGGAGGCTGAGGCAGGAGGATCGGTGTGAGTTCGAGACCAGCCTAGGTTACAAAAGTTAGCTCAAGGCCAGTCTGAACTGCATAGTGAGACCCTGTCTCTAAAAGGCAAAAAAAAAAAAAAAAAAAAAAAAAAAAAAAAAAAAAAAAAAAAAAAAAAGGTCAAAGAACAGCGCTATACAAAGTGACAAAGAGAAGGAGCTAAATGGAACCTCAGGCCCCAAGCCCACTCAAAATAAATGGAGGAGACACTAGCATAGGAGACAGTGAAAATCACACAGCTGAAATATCTGAATTAATAGCATCTGAATTAAAGAAACAAATGCACAAACGTATTGAAATCACATCAGAAATCACCTCTGATAAATAAAATAAAAAGGAAATCTCTGAATTAATAGCGTCTGAAATAAAGGAAAACCTACAGAAAAATAGAGAGGAAATCAGATAAAAAATAATATCTGGGGTCAGGGAAATAGTTCAGTGGAATAAACACTTGCCTGGGAAGTAATATCAGAAAGCTTTCCAAATTTAATTCAAGGACCTCAGTTCAAACCTCGGTCTTGCGACAACAAAATGATAATAATAATAATAATAATAATAATAATAATAATAATAATAATATCTGAAGTAGAACGGAAAGAACCCAACAAATAGGGCAAGCAATTAAACACAGGAGAAAAAAGGGTAAACAACAGTAGCCAAATACCATGCGAATCATAACTCAATACATTTTGATTATAACCATCAATGTAAATGGATTTAATTCACCAATTAAAAAATAGACTAGCACAGTGGATTATGAAGTAAAATCCACCATTATGTTATACACAAGAAACACAATTAGCTCATGGAGAAATTCATAGGCTGAAAGACAAAGGATGGAAAACAATCCTACATGACCCAGCAGGTCAAACAAAAGCAGGTGTAGCAATCCTGTTTGCAGATAGTCTCAAATTGAAACCAAAAATGATCAAATGAAGTAAAGAACACTACCACATAGTGCCTAGGGAAAAATTCGAGATGAAGAGGTAACACTAATAAACATATATGCACCCAACTATATAAGGAAGATCTTAATGGACATGAAAAATGTAACATTCATTGCCACAATTTAATAGGAGAATTTAACACTCCTTTATCCCAAAAAGACAAGTCAAGCAGGCAAAAAATTAGCAAAGAAGTAGAAGAACTGAACCACAACTTGGAACAAAAGTTAGGACTAGAAATTCCATTCAATTCAGTTATTATTCCTCCATATATATATATATATATATATATATATATATATTTTTTTTTTTTTTTCTTTTCTTATTCGGAACCAGGGATTGAACTCAGTTCCTTGTGCTTGCCAGGCAGATGCTTATCTTACTGAGCTATCTCCCCAGCCATATATATATTCTTAATGTCATATTAATTATTACTATAATCTCTTTAAAACAAAATTTTTATGATGCAAAAAGAGGTAAGAACAAAAATTTTAATATTTCTTGTAATGAGAGGTAATATGCAAGCATATGTCCAATGTTACCTAATTTTAACTGTAGATCTGAGCAACAGATTTGATGACAAAAATAGATAATATATCAACCATTGTTAATCAGCTATTCTTGTTCTGAAATCTGCAACATGTGTATTTTTGTATGTTAACATGTTTCTATCTTTTTCCTGATTTTTTATGTTTTTGCTTTTATTTTTCAAAATAACATTAAACAAAAATACATAAAAATAAAATAAAATTTTTCTACACTGGTAGGGCCCTTTTAAATAGACGGTTTCTGATACACTAATTCTTCCTTATTTTTATATATTCTGCCATTGATGTCTTCCATAAAGCATATCATTTCACTTAGTGCATTTTAAGCTTATGGATTTGTTTTTCAATTGCTTCAGTAGAATTTTGACTTTCCTTACTTGAGTGTGCCATGCATTATAGTTAATATTGGGTTTTTGTGCAATGATGTTTCCCTCAAAATGTTTCATTGTGTTGACATAAAATTTTATTTGCATTCATAAGGATTAAGTGTTTATCTTGTCTTTATAATTTGTGTTTGCTTATGACTATTCTTTTACTTTGTTCTTTAAATTTTAATGAGAAAAAAGATAAAATAGAAATCAAAACGTTTCAAAACAGGTTATTAGGACAGTTATAGTAATTAATACATTGCATGTTGCTGTCTTCACACAGTAGTTTTTCAGAAGACAAGATGCAGACATGCTATCTTGTCTGAACAAAATTGGTATGAACTTTTATTCTCAATGAACTGAGAGAAAGTAGCTGTATATCTAGCCTAACTCTCTCTAACGTGTGTGTGTGTGTATCTTTTTATCACTACAAAATAGTCCTTTATTTATACTTTTGTAACATTAGTAAGTAATGCATGGCACTAGGTTGCCTAGCAACTGACAGCTATCCTTACAGACAGGATGGTCCTCTCAGGAGTGAGGTTAGCATGCTTGCTTTAAGAACTGGGTCAAGTTCCCCCTACACATATCTGATCTATTTCCTTGTTTTGTGACTCTCAAAATAATGACCTTTTCAATTTTGTTTTTTTCAGAAATAGGTGTTCCACTGCAGTTAGAGAGGCTATATTTTGAGAAATCTTTAAAGGACCTTTTCATACTTCAAATCAGTCTCAAAATTATAACAGATTTAAATTCAGTAAAATAACCCAATATAGTTAGTTCAATAGTCCATAATAGTAGTGGATTATCAGTCGAACTGATAATTGTCATAATTTGTTGACTTGAGCTTTTCACAACTTAGCATATACCTCATAGTTATACTTTTCTCATGGATAGTTAAGAAAAAGTTAAAGCAAGACCTATATAACTAAAAATGAAACTTTTGTATCTGACAAGGTCAGTCAAATCCCATCAGGATTTACCCTGGAACCATGTGCAGCATCTTATTTATCTTTTGTCAGTGTCAGTCATCTGGATGAGGCACAGCCATTGCTTGTGCAACTTGCCATCTATGAAAGCCTGAGAAGTTTTCTTCCCTCTAGATGACTCTTCTTAGGCACACTATACATCATCAATCACTTTCCCCTGTGGATTCATAATCACCTTGATCAGAAAATTTGGGACACTACTAAGTTATAGGATGTCACAGTACAGGTTGTCTTATGTATGTCTATCTTTCAAAGAAGTATACACTGTATACCTTTTTCTGAGCTTTGGCTTGCTTCCATTGTTTAGCACCAGTTGATGCTCTAAGACCTTTATTGCTGTGAGTTTGAAAATTATAATTTTCTCTTTCAGAACTAGCACCTTAGCTGCCCTTACTCTCCAATTATGGCTTGTTTCAAAAGATAATTTTTAGAAGAAGTAATCTATTATCATAACCCTCTGCATAGGATTAGGATACTGACAGATGCTGCATCCCTACTCCCTATTCTGTAACCTTGTACTGTGGCAATCTTCCTGGATCTAAGCCTTACACAGAGACCAGCTCCAAGCTCTTAGACATAGACTTACATTTTTATCTTTTCTTCAGTGCAAATTTACTCTCTTAATGATGCTTGAGTTTCTATGTTGAGAAATTTTGTGGTCACAAACAATACAATTTTATATCATACTAAAATACCACAACTAGTGTCAGGAGAGCTCTGAGGCACGATCAAATATTATGCTGCAATGAACTGATTGATCCTGAGGTGAACAGCTAAAGATGACTACAATCATATAGGTGTTCTCATTCCTGGGATATAAAACTGTTACTTATGGCTGCAGATGTCCAACCAACAAATCATTTCCAGAGAGTCAATCCTTAGTTATGAATGTCAACTGGGACCCTTAAGGATCTATTTATTCTTATATTTTACATGCTCAGTATCGTACTCCAGGACAACTTGTTTTCCTGTCTTACAGTAGGACGAATTCTTATTCCTTAATGCTTCAGAAGTTGTGGAATCTCAGTTCAGGCAGACTGTCTAACTTATATTCTGTGAAATTTAAGCATGACCAAGTCTCATAGATTTAAGGAGCTCTTTAATGCTGAGTGTACACCAAGCCTATACATATCTAGCAGTTTTTCAGGCTGAAATTTAAATATGTCTTACTAGTAAACAGTCTCTTCTATTAGGGAAAGTTTAAAGTCTCCATCTGTGATTATTTCTTCACTGCAAGGCACCTTGGATTTTGTCTGATGCAACTGCTCATTATAGAGTACTGGTATTGAGATTTAAGATAAGGTTCTGTTCTCATTTTTCTGCACTGCTGCCCTTGTACATGGGTCCTTTCCCCAAATTATTTATGTAATAATGTTTAAGGTTTATTAAAAGCACTGCCTTGGCTGTCATGGATTACATGTAGATGAGCTACATGTGAGTTCACAACTGTGGTGATCTATGCATTTTGTGGGGTACTTGTACAACCTGCTCATGATATAGGTTAAAACATAAGTTAATGGAGACCGTTAGGAAGCAGCCCTGAATAAGATTTAAATTAATCAATTTAGTTTCCATGTTTACTTGTTTGTCCACGGCCTAGGTTTTTCCTGAAGAGTGGTGGTGGGCTCACAGTAAGTGAACTGCTGTGAGTCACTGATCCTTACTGAGGCCTGTGATGGTGAATGAATTTGGAAAGCTTCAATAGATAAGGCACGATCACAGTCAAGTACCCCTGGATCTAACCTCAAGTAGATATACCTCGGGCTTCTCAGTTTTAGGGGGATTAACTTAATACCTTAGTTGTAAAAGTACTTGAGTGCTTCTGCGCTTATTCAGTAATTCCCCGTTTTTCTGATAACTAAATAAGTATGGAACACCCAGAGAAGGTCTTGGTTTTAACTCTGAGAGTATCTTAAATTCTGTGCAAGGGCTTTGATCTGCCTGGAGATCTGAATAATTCTTTTTGCCTCTTTTTGTTTAGCCTTCCCCATGAACTCATTTGAGAGACTGTGGATTTGATCAATCCACAGTAACTAAGGGATATTATCAACCCAATAATGAGTTGTGCTCCCATGATACAAATTATATTGAGATTCCAGGAAATGTCTATTTCCTTCCTCTATGTGTTCGCTCCACCAGTATTGTTGCTTTATTTGCAGATTAAATTTGATTTACAAAATGTGCTGGTATAAAGGAGAAAATGAATTAAACTCTATTAGTTAAAAGTATGTGAAAATTAGATATGCTATATTATTCAAATCCTTGGTGAAATGCCGGTCTAAGCACTGCTGTGAAAACATATTTTTGAAGAACTAAAATTTTCATTTATCACTTAGCACTTTACAGTATCATTAGTTTTATTATTATTTATTATTCTTAGTCATATTCCTGTTATTTAAAATTTCATTTATTTAATGACAAAGAAATAACAATGAGACAGTTTCAAAACAGGTTAGTAGGACAGTCACAATAACTAATCAATGCATAATATTGTTCAGAGTGCACGATCCAAAAACGATATCCTGTTTAAACACCATTAGTACAAATATTTCTTTTCATTGAACTAAGAGAAAGTAGATGTACGTATAGTCCAATAATACCTAATAGTAGTGGATTATAAGCAGAACTGGCAAAGTTGGAGGCAGGTTTTCACAAAAAGCAAATTGGTCAAGCAATGACCATAGTTCATCCAAATGGCTGACACTGACAAAAGTTCTACAAAATGCTGTACATGGCTTCAAGGTAAATCCTGAGGGGATTTGGCTGACCTTGTCATTTACGAAAGTTATATTTTTGGTTATATAGCTCTTGCTTTAACTAGTTCTTAACCACCCAGTAGAAAGGTTTAGCCATGACACATAAAAAGTAAATCCATGTTAATATGCAGAGCTGTGAAAATACATTTTGATGAGATTAATATTTAATAAGATGTTTTTAGTAAGTCAATACTATTAATGATGGATATATTATTCAAACAGTTTATGGCATTAAGTAAATAACAAGATTGTAATTTCCTGGAGAAATCTGTTCTGGAACATCACATTTGCAATAGTTCCTGTCTCTCAAGGGCTACACACATCCTATTTCCCTTTCTTTTCCCTCAATAAGTTTACTACTCACAGAAAAGGAAATAAAATGAATTGTAACCTTTATTGCCTTGTGACTCAAGCTTCAACATCAACTCTTCCATGGAACTCTGTAAATTCTCCTTCTATGTCTCTGTCTAAATATTTATGTATGTAACACATATATATTTGTATGCATATGCATCTATTGGGATAATGAATAATATAATTTATAATATGCCAGATAATCAAAAACATTGCTTTAGCTGTCTCTTCTTAATACAACAACTTTGGAACACAGTCTTGTAGTTCCTCCCAAAAGAAAATATATTCTTTACTCTTTTCTTATCAACTAATTTAGAAGAAAACTTATACCAAGAAGTTGTAAATACATATTTATAGTATTATATGAGCCCACAAATGCAAGATAATAATGACAGGATATTTTGAGCATGAAATAGGTACTATTTTTTTTTTTTTTTTGCTGGACTGGGGTTCAAATTCACAACCTTGCACTTGGCAGTCAGGCACTTGTGCCACAGAGCTATCTCCTCAGCCTCAAAATAGGTACTATTTGTAAACTTTGTGCTAGATTTCCAATTATTCTGGTAAATGTGTTTTTGAAAAATGGTTGAAAATTTAAAAGGTAATCAAATAATATACAAAGTCATTATCTAATTTTGTACAAAGTAGATTAAAATAATTTCTTATTGGAAAACAAAGGATAACTCACATGAACAATAAAATGCTCTCAACAAACTTTAATACCCTAAACTGACTTTGTTTCAGCCTTACACACAGTAATATGTGAATATCAGTTAGTATTTTTAAAAGTTTTTTTGAACCTGAATGTGTTTAAGCTTTAAATTGCTATATGAAGTAATTAAATTAATGAGAATAGCTAAATGCAGTATATGGGTAACCAAGCTATGTATCTTAGGAAAATTGTCGAAATAACTGTGAAATTTTCCAGTTAAGTTTTTGAAAATATTTCAGACTCATATTAAAACCAACATTTCTTCTTCTATGTTTACTCCATCAGGACAAGATTAACACCATTTTATCAATGTTCAAAAAATCCGTAACTTTAATTTTCATGAAATATAGTTGTTCTATCCTAAAATGTAGCATTTATCTTTCAATATGTGGCACTCATAATTATTCTGACTAAATGGAAATTCTACTAGACACATTCTATTTAAAATTACAGGGCTGGCAAGATGGCTCAGCACACTAAAGCTCCTGCTTAGGTGGATCCCCAGCACCACATGCCATGCTGCCCCAACCCCGGACAATGGGCATGTTTAGTTGGCAATTGAGACTGGGTGTGGTGTTGGGTGCTTATAACCACAGTGTTTGGAAGGCTGAAAACAGGAAAGTCACTACCAGTGAAATCTGTGTAGTGGAGCCCTGCTGACCCTGTACTAAATATTAAAAAAAAATAAAAACAAATTACCTTTTTCTGAGCCTGAATGAGATCTTGGTCAACCTTGGACATTAATAATGAGCCTCCATCATGTTCCATCCAGTAAAATTTCAAATGCTTTAAATGTACTTTAGCATCCAGCTTTAACCTGTAGATAATTTTAAAGATAATATATGAAGAAATTGTTTTCATATGTGTAAATGTACAGTATTTTTAGAATTTTATTTTTTAAAATTTTAATGTTATAAATAGTAAAAGAGAAAAGCAATACAGAATTTCAAAACAAGATCTTAAGTGATCCGACCCAGCAACCAGGCCTGGCACATGAGGAAGACCCTCCTGGGCCAGCCAGAAACTAATTCAACCCAACAACCAGGCCCGCCGCATGAGTGAGACCTCCCTCAGCCTGCTGGAGACTCATTCACCCCAGCAACCAGACGCAGTGTGCCCATTGTTTCCACTGCTGCAGAACTCCCTGCAGAGAGAGCAATGACAAGACCCACCCAGCTGATCCAGGAGCAGAACATCTTTCTAGAGTGACACAGCAGGTTTACCTCCAAAGGCTGGAGCAGGAAAAAGTGGAGTTCAGCAACCAGACCCAAGTCACACCCACCTGGATGAGTTTGAACTTGGTAGATCTGGAATTGGTGCTAAGGTAAGGATTCTACCAAAGCTCTAAACCAAAAGTCAGAAGGCAGGGCTATAAAAATGACAAAGAAAAGGAGCAAAATGTGCTCTCAGGCCCTGAACCCACCCAGAACAAATACACGAGACAATAGCATAGAAGAAACTGTAAATCACACACCTGAAATCGCTGAAATATTAGCATCTGTAGCAAAGAAACAACTGCAGAAAGGAGTACAGGAAATCAGATCAAAATAATTTCTGAAGTAAAAAAAAGTACTAAAACCTATAATAACAGAAGTACTAAGTACTTCTAAAGACAGTGATAAAAACATGGAGGAGAACAGAAAAATGATGGAATCCTTGAATGAGCAATATAGGAAAGTAATAGAATGTATGAAGCAAATTCAAAGTGCTATACAGGAACTTAAAACCTCAACAAGAAGCTGGCAAAAGCATTTCAATGAAAGTGAAAATAGATTTTCAGACCTCAAAAACACGATTTCAGGTAGTGAAGAGCTAAGAAAACATCTCTTAATAACAACTAGGATGTAAGAAAAAGTAACTCAACATCAGCAAGATGATGCAAAGATGAGCAATGTGAAACTAATAGGCATCAATGAGAAAGAAGGCATCGGTACAAATGATATATGGGGAAACAATTTTACATTCCAGTAACTGAAGCATATAGACCTCCAAATAACACCAACCCAATTAAAACCACACCCAGACATAATAATCAAGATCCCAGAAATTCAGCACAGGAGCAGTATACTAAAAGCTACCAGAGAAAAGAAATAGATCACATTTAAAGGAAAACCCATTAGAATAACAGAAGATTTCTCTTTACAAACCATCAGGTTAAGAAGAGCATAGAGCAAAGTACATTGTCTTGCAAGAAAACAAATTGCAGCCCAGATTGCCATACCCTGCAAAACTCTCTTTCAAGTTCAATGGAGAAGTGAAATACTTCCAGGACAAAGAACAACTAAAGAAATTCATGGCGAGAAAGCCAACCCTGCACAGTTTACTAAAAGATACTATAGAGAAGGAGGAAAATGACCACAGTTTCATGAAGGAAAATGCAAAGAATCCACAAAAATGGGCAAGTAATTAAACACAAGAGAAAAAGCAGTCTTTCAACCATTCATTTATATACATCAACAGAATATGTCCATCAGCATATTCTACAAATGGACCTCTCCTGGACCCTATGAGCCATGATTCTGTCTGGGTCTACAGGGTGAATATCAAGCAAATAACAGTAGCTCACTTCCACATGTGAAACCTGGCCAACAGTAAGCATCACGGACACTGTCCATGTACGTGACATACTAGAACTTTGTGTGCTGTCTTATCCTCAAACTGTTAGATGTTCTGGTAATATAATTGCCATTCCGGTATTTATGTTATGTTTTATTCTTTACTACAATGAAAAAGTTTTCTTAGTTGATATCTTTGTATATATTCACCTGTTCAAATACTATGTGAGTACTCTGAATTGATTTCAGATTTGTACACGTGATGTACAACATTCTGGCCTCTAATTTGTGATCATGATTTGATTTGAATTTTGGAAAACAGATTAAAAATATTTAATTTAATTTTAATTAATATTGCATTTATTTTCTGAATATTGTTTAGTTATACTTTCGGTTTTATGATTCATCCTGTACCCCTTACTTTCAATCTCTGTATGAAACATGGTATGATATTTTCTACTAGTATTAGAAACTTTAAAAAGACATATATATATATATATATATATATATATATATGTATGTTCAAGGATATATATGTATATATATATGACAGATATGAAGCTACTTTGCTTTAACTCACTGATAATAAAAGTCTGTACTAATATTGTTTAGACAAGATATCAGGTCTGCACCTTGTACTCTGAATAACTATTATAAAGACAACTATGCATGGTATTAATTATTATAACCATCCTACTAAATTGTTTTGAAACTGTTTTTTGCTATTTTATCTTTTTTCACATTAAAATGAATTAAAAATAAAAGAAAAGAAAAAAGGAAAAAAGAGCTGCAGAATGCAATCCAACATGAAAATAACATAATTAATAGAGTGAAAGTTCATGTTCAAGTTTGAAGACCAAAGAATTTGCAAGGGGATCAAATATCTGATGAACAGAAAAATTTCTGAGATGTTTATTATTATTGCCCATTAAATAAACACAAAATATAAAAAGAAATTAACAGAAAAAGATTTTAATAAATTAAATTCTATATTGCATATTTTTATCTTCGAATGGTTGCTTGACATGTATAAAATATATGTAATAATGTTCAAACAATATGCACTAACTGTTCATTTCAATACACTGATAAGAATTCCCAGGTTAATTTTCTTAGCTATCCTATGTATATATATACAGATATAGTCACATAGATTTTTGTTCTGTTTTGTTTACTCTTCTATGTTTTCTCCTTTTCCCCAATCAAAATTTTTCTTACTTTTTAGCAGATTGTTTTTCTTTCACAATATCTCTCATGCCCTTTTAATTATGGTTACTTTTTCAGTTACTTGCACTAGGGCAAAAATCCAATGCTTATTGATGTCAGTCTGGTTTCCTTCACTTGTGAGTACTGTTTAGAGTTATATACACTTACATGTAAAAGCCCTGAGTTTATCTTAATTTATCACTGAGTAATAATTCATTATATAAAAATGCCACAAGCTTTTTATTCCATTCCTGAACTTATAAGCATTTGAGTTGTTTCCATTAATTAGCTATTGCAAATTCTGATGCTATAAACATGAGTGTATATATTTCACTGTGGTATTATGTTTTAAATTCTTCTGGAAAAATGCCCAGAAGGAGAATAAGATATCAAAAAAGACATTTAATCCTAAGTTATTTTTAAGAGAATTAGTGCACAGTTTCATTATGCTGTTTGGACTCACGAGGAACCTCCTGTTTTCAGCCTCCCCACATTGGAGATTACAGGCATGCACCACCATGCCTAGTCTTAGTGGCTGGATCTGCGCGACTGTGGGGAGTAGCATGACATGTGGTACAGGCATTAAAACCTGGTCACTGTGTTTGCCTAAGTCAGCCCTTAATCCATTGACTAACATTAGCAGCCATAATCCTAGTTTATTGAGGAATCTCTACACTAATTTCTACAAGGTTATACCGGTCTATATTTCCACCAAGATTGCAGAAGGGTTCTTTTTTCCCCACAACTTTGCCAGAATTTGTTATTGCAGGATTTCTTCATGGTAGCCAGTCTTTCTGGAGTAAGATGGCTTCTCAGTTTTGTTTTAACTTGCATCTCTTGAATAACAAATGCTGTTGAACATTTTTCACACGTTATTTTTGCACTTCCTCTGAGAAGCGTGTATTCATTTCAGATATCCTATGTCCATTGAAACTTGGAATTTTGAGTGCCTGATATATATAATTTTTAATTTTAATTCTTTATATTTTCTAGATAGGAATCCATTATCTGTGGGGCTGTTGGCTAATTTTTGGACAAATCATGGGTTTTGTTTCACTCTGTGATTTCTTTTGATGTGCAAAAATTTTTAATAAGCTGTTGATTCTTACGCAGGTGCCAGAAGCAGTGGGAAAATTGTGGCTGTGTGGAACAGTAGAGGTGTACAAGCCTTTGGGCTGAATTTGTAGGTGTGCATAAGTAGAACCAACCAGAACCAGTGGGTCAAATGTGGTGACTGAGAACACTAAATAAAGCCAGAAACAAAGGATTTAATTCGGCAAAATGCACTCAGTAGGAAGGGTGAAGCCTGCAGCTGAACACAGAGAGCTGAGGCATTCTGCTAAGTCCAGCAGGGCCCAGACTGAGTCTCATACTTATGGGGAGAATCTACATGACTGGGCCAAATACCATATTCTTGAAAGGATACAATTTTGTATTTCCATGAATTTCCAAATATCTGTGTCAAAATTGTGTAACTGCTTAAATCACATTCTATGGAAAGTTATTAGAATATCAATGATGGCCAGAAAATATCATTTCCAAGCTAAGTAAAAGATATTTGATACTCAGAAAGCCAGTGATGATAAGCTCAA